>JAKUCM010001636.1:0-54450 GCA_023374145.1 Lepidium sativum
ACGTTTTTGAAAGGATTCCAGCCTTGGTGTTCATGATCTCACATACTTGACCGCATTCCTAATGGCAACTACACTTGTACTAATCGATGATAGACCATCTCGTCACAATCAGGTTGAGAATATGAGCACAACACCGAACATGTAGATATGTACTTTCTCTAACTAATGAATAAGGACACTTCAGCTTCAAAGACTCTTTCAACAACCTTAATGCCTTATCATTTGTTGTGGGTATTGTCAACTGTGACTGTGAACACACTCCCAATTTCCCAATTCTCTAGACATTGACTTACCTGCTCAGCAATGGTTTCTCTTTTATGGTATGTGATAGGTTTGAAACTTAGGAGCGGGCATAACATGTAGGTTTTCGTTTAAGTTGTGTAGGTTTAACTTGATTTTTATGTAGGTTTTAGTAATTGTTATGTAGGTTTTGGTTTCATTTTTATTATTTTTTCTTCTTTTCTTACAAATATCACCCTTCAAAGGATGTTCAATAGTGAGTCGTATTTTGCAAGGAGTCCAACAAGCAGTCGCTATATACGGAGAGAGAGAGAGGAGTCCAACAAGCAGTCGCTATATACGATCCATTTGGTGATTACGAGGTGGGACAACTGAAAAGACTTGTTGAATATGTTACTTCCGATTTGTATGTCCCCCTTATTTGCAACACAGATTCCGATTTCTACATCAGGCTGTGTAACATGTAAGTCTATTTATGTATGGTGATGGCCCAATGAAAAACAACGACTTCTACGTCAGGTTGATGACAGACAGAGATGAATAAACAGCAACTGATCGTAGATATCGCTGGTTGACAACACATGTGTGTAGGTTTTCGTGATGTCTTGTAGGTTTTGGTGTTGAGTAGTAGGTTTTGGTATATGTCTTGTAGGTTTTGGCGATCACTTGTAGGTTTGGCGATGACTTGTAGGTTTTAATGTCGACTTGTAAGTTTTGGTATCCTATATGTACGTTTTGGCTAGGCCTTGTAGGTTATGGTGATGACTTATAGGTTTTGTCGTTGAGTTGTAGGTTTTGGTATATATTCTGTCGGTTTTTTCATCGATTTAGCTTATTAATTTTTTCCCCGTTTGCAGCATATGTCCGTCGTAATGCTGATGTTTCGCAGAATACATTACCAGCATGTTATGCCATTTAGAAGTCATTGGATTGCTTTTGTTGATCCGCAGTTCTCAACAATGTGGGCAACATAGTACCAGAATGACTTCGTTCGCACTAAGGACAAGAATTTCCGTTATGAGGGAGGGTACATAGACCTTTACCAAGGGCATGACGGTATGTACGCCACTAGAAAGAAATGGGTAACGGAGGTGAACTGGGTGTACATAGCGCACAACGTCGGGGGAGCTCATTGGGTGGCGTTGGAGGTGGACTTGGTGAAATGCATGATCAAAGTCTTTCATTCATACATGTCTGTAACGTCAGACCGTATGGTCCTCCACTGCAAAGCCTCTGCAAGGATGATCCCCCCCCCCCCCCCCCCAATCTCGGTCAAACAAATGGCACTTCTGATTCAGAAAGAAAAGCTTAGCGGGTAAGCATACAAGAATTCAAGGGTCAAAGGAGTTCCCCAACAGAGTTGCAGTGGGGATTGTGGGATTTTTACACTCAATTTCATTGAGTGATTGGCCCTAGGTGTCTCATTCGAGGGATTGACCGAAAACATTATTTCATTCCTCCTAGATGAGCTTCCCCAGGATTGCGAAGTTATCATGACTGACCCCAACAACCAAGGAGAGAATGAGGAGAACATGGGTATATGGATCTTCGACAGTCAACCTTGAGCAGTGGGTTTCATCACATACTCTATTTTAACTTTTAGAGTTTGTAACATTTATGTATACTTCTATATAATGATAAGTGTATTACTTACTTGTACAAACCAACATCAGAGGTCGTAAAACCTACAAAGCAGCAAGTAAAACCTACATAGGAGGTCGTAAAATTTACATTACACTGAATCAAAAACCTACGTAACATAAACTAGAACTTACATAATAGGAGGTCGCCGAACCTACATAACACTAAGTCAACACCTACATAACAAACCCTACATAACTTGTAGGTTTTAATTTACATTGTGTAGTTTTTGGTTTATGCATTGTAGGTTTTGAATTACGTCCTGTAGGTTTTGTTTTCTGCTTTGTAGGTTTTGGTTTTGGTGCTTCTTTTGTATTTCGGTTTATGTATTGTATATTTTGTTTTATATTTGTAGGTATTGGTTTACATTATGTTGGTTTTGATTGATGTAGTGTAGGTTTTGAGTCTGACTTGTTTACGTTGTGTAGGTTTTGCTTGATGTTATCTAGGTTTTGGTATATGTTATGTATGTTTTTGTGTACGTCACGTGGGTTTCGAACGAATATCACTTATTGAACAAATACATAAGGGGACGTAATTTCAGTATTTATGGCAGGGAATGAGTAAACGGTCATGTATATTATGGCTTTGATGGGCAAGTACGCGTATTATGGCCATGTTGAGAACAAGTGCACGTCTTCCTCGGTCGTTTTGACTCAAGTACCACCTCTAGGACACTTTTTATTCTTGAGTGTTTTGGTCGGCCTGCTTGCTTTCTAATCGATGGAGGCTTACGGACCTTGTTCACAACCTCCTCGGGTATAGGTTTACCAGCATGTCGAGGCTTAATACACTTAGCATAGGCATCGTACAAAGTTTTTGTGTGGTAATACCAATGAGTAAGAGAGACTATATGAAGACTATCACTTTCAGCGGCAACTAGGGCATGGACACAAAGAATTTTATCTACGTCATAACTCTTGCACGAATATTTTCTCTCCGTCAGATTGACAACATTAGATGATGTATGTTTTGTGACATGTACATGATGTTCATCTATTTGTTGTACCGCGAAAAGTTTGGCTTCCTGAACTCTCCCCTAAAAGATCAATAATTAACCCAACATCGTTAAAACTAAAATCTGCATAATGGTAGTAAAACCTACATATAACGGAAACAAAACCTACATAGCAGAAAATTGCAAAAAAGTAGGCAAAACCTATATAACGGAAGCAAAACTTACATAAAGTAAAACCTAAATAACGGAAGAAAAACCTACATAACGGTGGCAAAACCTACATAACGGAAGCAAGACCTACATAACGGAAACAAAACCTACATAACAAAAAACTGCATAATGGAAGCAAAACCTACATAACATGACCAAAACCTACATAACGCAATACCTTTAGCACTTTCTCTATGCCAGTTGTGAGAGATATGGTCATTAGTGCTGCTTTTTCCTCCTATCTGCGAACCACCTTGTTAACATGGACATTATTGCATCAATAAGTTGCACAATTGGAAAAGTCCTAGCTTCCTCAAGGCATGATTTATTGATTCAACTATATTCGTTGTGCATATGTTGAACCTATTTCCAGGGAAATGTACACGACTCCACAACCAAACATCAACTTTAAGTAAATAAGCATGAAGGGGAGGATTAAGTTCTTGAATTTGTGCAAATAGGTCACTAAAATCTTGTAACCTAAAACCAGTTGTCGCTCTTTTAAATAACTTGAAAGACTCGCCCCCCCCCCCTCCTGAACTTCAACAAGATGTTCTTGCGCAAATGATAGGTGCATATACCTGTACCAGCAAATGGGTATACTTTCTTTATCGCATTGCTTATTGACCGATGCTTATCTGAAATTATTGTTAATTCTTTATCATCCGGGATAACACGGTTTAGTTGGCAAAAAAACCATTCCCAAGACTCATCATTCTCGGTGTCAACTACCCCGACATATTGGAAATATTTTAAAATTTCCATCTTGCATGGTGGCGGTAAGTAGTATTCCTTTATATTTACCTTGCAAAAATGTGCCATCAACAACCACGACCTCCCGCATGAATGGAAATCCCTAATACTTGCATCATATGCAATGAAGAGAAACTTGAATTTATTGTCTTGGTCAACTTCAAGTTTTATCAGTGTGCCGGGATTCACTCTTCTTATCAAGACTAAATATGCAGGTAGTTGTTCATAAATTCTTCTGAGGACCCTCCAACCAGCTATCGGGCTTCCTATAGGACCCGATGTGCCTTCCAATATTTCATCTACAAGACAACAAACCTACATAAGCGGAACCAAAACCTACAAAACGTAGGAAAACCCTACATTACTTGAACTAAAACCTACATAATGTGGATCCAAACCTACATAAAAAATCTACAAAACCAATAAAAATCTACCTAACGTGACGTTACCAAAACCTACATAACTTACCAAACCTACATAACATGGACCAAAACCTACATAACTTGAACCAAAGCCTACAAATAACTTGAACCAAAACCTACATAACCTGGACCAAAACCTACATAACTTGAACCACATCATACATAACTTGAACCAAAACCTACATACAATAACCTACATAACGTGACCAAAACCTACATAACATGAATCAAAGAACCATTAACCTTAATTCCATAGCGTTTATTTAGAGACTCGGAGACATGAAGGGGCAGAACGGACAGACCTACACCACCAAAGAAATCAACATAGGGGCGAGCTAGAATATTTGGAGTACCTTGCCTTGCATGACATGACCGCTCTGTCATAAAACAAGTGTGTTTTCCAACGTATTTTTTAATGCAGAAGCAAGAGCTACTATCAATTGATGCGCCTCTAAGATACCATTGGCATCCAGCACCCAACACTTCACGGTGAAGCAAGAATCATGATGATGCTATAACATAAATATCGAAATGATGGGTTACAACAAGAATCTTCAACCTTGTCTCCAACTCCTCTATTGTCGGATAACATTGCCCAATGGCTAAGTCTACATCACTCAATCCCTTACCCAAAAACTCATCACTAGAAAGGAATTCCCTTTGATTAGAGGAAATGCTAATGTTCTCTCCACTACGAGTGTACTCTTCATCTCCAGAGTTGGCACCATCAGGATCATCACAGTAGTCAAACCTGCTTATTACGTCTTCATCATCTTCACCCGATTGTAGGTTTTCTGAAAAGCTACAAGACTGATATCAAAACCTACTACACTGCTCAGCTACAGACTCATGAAGACTTTCATCACGAACTACCTCTTCTTCTGATTTTACATATGATCTCTCATAAAATTCAACACAAAGACGCATTATATACCTCCTTGCCTTCTCCACAAAGATTCGTATTAACTCAGTATCAAATAAGTAAACAGGTGGTGTATCTTCAGGAAGCATTCTCATTTCTTCAGTCGGCCTCCTATAACTCAGAGCAACATCATATAATCGTTCACTCATCTGAAATTGCTTGTACCTCTGAAACTAACTCCACCAAGTTTTTTCTTGACTGGATGTGTATAAATTTGCTCCCACACGATTTATCAACATAAAAGAACCACATATCTTCCTCATGCCTCCATCTTCCATTAATTACTTCAACTTGATTCATTTAAAACTTGTAACAGCTCGCGGGGAAAGGTGATGAAAGATGATAAAAGATGTGAGGTAGTTATGTGGTATCATAAAGGTTGATGAAACATATAGACTGTTGACGGCGATACCATTAAAGACAGATGTTAGGTGGAAGTTTAATAACGGGGGTAAATTGGTCATTACATAAGACATAGGTAATAGTACATAACAAACCTACATTACATACATATCAAAACCTACAACGTTACTCAAAACCTACATAACGTATAGCAAAACCTACAAGTCGTAGCAAAACCTACTTCACATAGCAAAAACTTACATAATGTATAGCAAAACCTACAAGTCGTAGCAAAACCCACTTCACATAGCAAAACCTACATAACGTATAGCAAAACCTACAAGTTGTAACAAAACCTACTTCACATAGCAAAACCTACATAATGTATAGCAAAACCTACTTAACTTGAACCAAAACCTACATTGCGTACCATAAACTATTACGCATAACAAAACCTATATAATGTGATTCAAAACCTACACAATAAACTAAAACCTACATCACGTGTTCGGAACAAAACCTACATTTACTACAATTTTTCTCTTTTACGTGCGGGGGACGTGTAATTTCTCATTAATGGCAGTTTTGTAATATATTTTTTGTTCAAACGATAAAAGGGTAAAATAGCCTTATTTGACATTGAAAAATTAGATTTGTAATTTCTTTCTTTTCAAACTAGAAATGTAATTAACTCATCACCTACCTTTTTTCTTTAAGTAACTTTATGCAGCCAAACACCATTGTAACACATATCACCATTGTTGATTTACCTTATTCCTTATCTTTTGAGCTTATTTTCTTGGTTTTGGATTTATGGATCAAACTATTTTAATTTGTGGGAGTTGGAAATTCGACCAAAATCATTGATTCTTTGTAGTAGATACTTCTTCGAACAATTTGATTTAGAGTTTGGTAGAGTTAATTCAAGGTGTGGTAGAGCTAGGCAGACTTTCAAACAAGAAGAGGAACATGTTGACTATGATGAAGAAGTAGAAATAAGATTCAACTACTGTGAGGATGTAGATGGTGCAAGCTCAGGTGATGAAGACTTCATAAGTGTTTAGAGGAAGTGCAAAGAAGAAGATAGAAAAACTTTTCCTCACAAGAAAATAAGAGATTCAACATTTAATGATGAGTACATAGACATCGAAATGAGGTCACTTCAATTAGTTGTTGGACAAATATATCCCACAAAAGAGAATCTTGAGTCAAGGTTAAAGACATTTTCTGGTTTACATAGGTTTTGACTTCGATGTCATATCATCATCGAGGATATTGGTTGTGAGATGTTGGGTTCCAAACTGCACCTAGAGAGTCTGTGCTTCAAGCCACGATACTGAAAGTCCGTATTTCTATATCCAGGTATATTGTGGAGAACACAGTTGCTCAATTACGAGAGGTCATCTCGGGCACGTCAAGCAATGCCCAATATTCTTGGTCGTTTATACTTGAATTTTGTTGGTGGTGTATGGCCTTCTGTTCTTCCCGCTCATGTTGCTCAATCATTGAACAAACGTTTCGGTTTGAAGGTACAAATCTTTCATGGTAGACTTTGGCAAAACTATATTAGACGTGGTAGACTTTAAAAACCTTTGGAAGATGTTGGTAGAGTTTGGTTTATCTTGGCTTAGTTAGGTTTATGTTAGTACACTTTGGTTGAGTTTTAGAGAGAGAGAGATATGTGAATTTTGTACAGATGAAGTACTGGAAGACACATCGTATTTTAAGAGAAGCTCAGGCTCTAATTACAGGGACTTAAGAGTATAGTTTTGAAGAATTTCTCTTGTATTTGTATAGGATTAGATGAACAAATTCGGGAACACTTACCAAGCTGGAAGTATACGACTGACCTACACTGAAAATAAAACTGTATATAGATATCGAGTAATTCTCCCAACAATTTCTCTTTGAAGAATTTGAAGGAAAGAGGAGAGACGTCGGAGAAACTCACTAGAAAATCTATATCATCCCTTTAAATTATAATTATAAGATATAAATCATTCAAAATATATTGTTAATGCATTATCCCTTTAGTTGATCATTACAACCACGCAACACAATTGTACGCATTGTTTGTTTATATTAATGTAACGCAATCATACTCTACCCAAAAGGTCAAAAGTCAAAACCTTAGATTACATAAGCTACAAGCAAAGCATTAGCTTATTTGTTCTAGCAAACCACCCCCAAAAAAAAACATCTTTGGCACAACAATGGCTTCGTCTTGTAATGCAACAATCGAATCCTTAGGCTCTCTTGACAAAGATTCATTCGTATCTCTCCTATCAAAACTCATCGGTGAATCAAAGTTCGTCCAGAACAATCCTCCGGAACTCATCCCGCAAGAGGATCGAATCGTAAATCACGTCCTTGATTCTCTCCGTCCTTTCAGCACAGAAACTGGTGGTGGTCCTTTGTTGATCAATCATGTCGCTTATCACTCAGGAAGAGGTAATCTTATTGTCGAGTACCCTGGATCTGTTCCCGGAAAAATCTTGTCTTTCGTCGGAATGCATATGGACGTCGTCACTGCCAATCCCGATGACTGGGTAATTCTATTTTATTCCACTTTTAATGGTTTTAATCCGTGCCCATTAGAACTAGGGCAAAAAGTTGGTACTGATCCTAAGCTGATGCGATTATTCCAAAAACCTCTCTTTTGTGTACTTGAAGTTTCAATCTTTTTCTGGATTTCCACTGCTGTGAAGTATCAGCGATACTGAATTTTTCTTTGAATTATCAAGTAGTTGATTTGAATTGTGGAGATTTCAAAGTATAGAATTTTTCTATTGAGACTGTTCAGTTGTGTTGGAACTGTGAATCATTACTTATGAATGAATCTTGTTTGGTTCGGTTTACATTCGTAGGAATTTGATCCTTTTTCGTTAAGCATAGATGGCGATAAGCTTTGTGGTCGTGGGACTACAGATTGTCTTGGTCACGTTGCTCTTGTAACCGAGCTTATGAAGAGACTTGGGCAAACAAAACCTGCATTGAAATCTACTGTGGTGGCTGTATTTATCGCCAGCGAAGAGAACTCTTCTATTCCAGGTGTTGGTGTTGACATGCTGGTTAAAGACAAACTTCTTGATAAGCTCAAATCCGGACCCTTGTTAGTTTCCATTCTTTTTAATCTTCTTTAGGGAGTTTGCAGACAAACAATTGGAACATGAATAAAGCTTTTTTATTTGTGTTCCTTTGAAGGTATTGGATTGATACGGCGGATAAGCAGCCGTGTGTTGGAACCGGCGGTGCGATTCCGTGGAAGCTTCATGTTACTGGAAAGCTTTTTCACAGTGGTTTAGCTCACAAGGTATTTTGTATATGAATGATTGCTTGATTGATAAAGGTGATAACTCAGCATTGACCGTTTGCTTCTGTCTATGCAGGCGATCAATGCGTTGGAGTTAGCAATGGACGGGCTTAAGGAAATCCAATCCCGATTCTACAGAGACTTTCCACCACACCCACAAGAGAAAGTCTACGATTTTGCTACTCCATCCACCATGAAGCCAACACAGTGGTGCTGTAAGTTTTGAAAGCATAATGTATGTCTGACTAATGATTTCAAATGTTGTCTACTTACTAAAACAGATTTTTTATGGCTTTTTCAGATCCGACAGGTGGAATCAACCAAATTCCTGGAGAATGCACCATTTCCGGTGATGTCAGGTCACATCTTAGAGCCATAAATATCACAAAACTAAGATGTCTCATTCCTTTTTTACTAACTTTTCTTCTCCATTCATTTCGGTTTCAGGTTAACTCCTTTCTATGAGTAAGTCTCTTCACACTTATCCTTAGTAGTGGATTTTCTTTGCATTTAGACACGCTTTAATGGTATTTCGTTGTTTTTTGCAGTGTGAATGAAGTGATGAGGAAGCTGCAAGAGTATGTAGACGATATAAACACTAACGTGGAGAAGCTGGAAACCCGCGGTCCTGTTTCAAAATACGTCTTACCAGATGAGAACTTACGAGGAAGGTTTGGTTTTTACTCTTCTTCACAAACATAATTCTATTCTTTTTCCCAAATTGTTGAAAGTCTTAATTGCCTCTGGCAGGCTCGAGATAAGCTTTGATGAAGCATCAGCTGGAGTTGCGTGTAATTTAGATTCTCGTGGCTTTCACGTTCTATGCAAAGCAACTGAAGAAGTTGTCGGGCACGTTAAGCCTTACTCGATCACCGGTACATTGCCTCTAATCCGGGACCTCAAGGTAAGCCATTTGATAGAGATCCTAATCTCACTAGACTAAAGACTGATCTTTTCAGAGTTCTCTGCAATTCACTCTTTCTTAATCGGTGAATCTTGGGTCTTATGTTTGTAGGATGAAGGTTTTGATGTGCAAACTGCAGGATATGGTATAACCAAAACCTCTTCAGATACTTTCATATCTCTGAGTTCCCGTCTTTGATATTTGTCTTCTTTTTTCTTCTGCAGGTCTCATGGCTACATATCATGCAAAGAACGAATACTGTCTTCTTGCAGACATGTGCCAAGGTTTTGATGTCTTCGTTAAGATCATCTCCCAACTAGAGCAAGACTAAATTTAGAGAAGATACTAAAATAAAAGCTTCTTGTAGCTTCTCTCTGTCTAACTAATGGTTCTATACACTTTGCTTCTATCTATTCGTACAAGTCAATGATGTCTCGATACATATATAGACAATTTACAAAATTACAACAAAGGCTAATGTTTATCTAGTTATCTATCTATCTTGAATCATTGTCACCTTCAGTTTCAAGCTGCTGAACGCGTAGCCTGAGCCTTTGTTGATGATGGTGTAATTTCCAGAGACCATTCCCCAATACAACAGCTGAGTATATCCCATGTGTGATGATAGGAGCAAGAAGATTGTCTGTCTGCAATATTTTCAGTTTGGTTTTAATAATTTTACTTCAACAAGTCGGACTAAAATAATGCGCAAGCAGAAGTAAAACCTGAATCCATTCAAAGCCGAGGTATAGACCCAAAAGCCCTTCGAGAAGAGGAGAGTAGATTTTCTTCATCTGTCTTCGCTCATACCATGCTGCAAAACAAATAAGGAGAATCCATTAAGTGTTTGATTATGAAGTCATGTCTACAGACTTGTGCTTTAAGTGTTTGATTAAGAACCTGCAAACAACTTCTTCAACTCCTCACGGGCAGAGCGAGTTTTCAAGACTGGTGCCATTATATAAGTCGGATCTAAATAAAGAATGGACAAAATTAGAAAGGAGGTTGAAGGTTTTGCAGCATATATTATTCAGAGTAGAAGGGAAACCTTTAGGGGAAGCAGCTATATAATAGAGAGAACCAGTGAGAGCAGCAGTAATAGTGGCTGCAAATACTTGAGCAAAGGGTACAAATGGAGGTAAGAGTCCTGTCTGAAATATTGAACAATTTGTCGTCAATATGATTGTATGAGTCCAAGAATTAAGAAGATGGAGAGGAAGAACAGAAAATGTATATACCAAAGCGACCATTCCCCGACAATCTGAGATGAGATCAGTGCCTCTTAGGAATATATCAGCTAGAGCACCCTGAAACAAGAATATTGAAACCGATAAAGCTTCACAGACCGAAAAGAAGCCAGAGAAACAAGAACAACTGAAGATTGTTAGAAGGTAGAAAACCTGAAATGCAGCGCGATAGAAAAGCTCTTCACCAACTGAACCTGCAGCTACTACTAAGATAAACTAAAGAAAGAAAAAAACAAACAAGCAAAAAGACAAAGCTCAATGGTGAGGATTCAAGAAGAACCTTTCTAAAAAAGTTAAAAGATTCTGCTAAGATTCGTCACCTGCCAAGCTGACATTCCATGAAAGAAGCCACGAAGCTCTTCATCTTCAACATCTCTAATGGCACGAGCATAAGGCGACAATTTCACAACTTCATCCTAAACAAAAACAGAACAGTAAACCAATCAAATATTTGTCATAAACACCAAAGCTTAAATACCATTGAAAGAAACTTACATCAAGAATGAAGAGAAGAGCCATGATTGGTGGAGAAGCATAACCAAGTCCACCAATAATTGCATCTAAAGAAGCATTAAAACCTCCTGTGTAATCAATCCCAGCTACTTCACATATGAATCTTCCTGCTACAGCCATTCCACAGTATATTCCTGTTTGATTTTTTCCCCAGTTTACCAAAATTCCAAAACACAAACTACTAATTAAAACGAGGCTTTGAAATACATTTTTGTGACCGAGTTTCAATTTTGAAATTCATGGAGGAAACTTTTTTCTGAAATTGCACAATCAAGGAGTTACTCATGACTTACCGATTCCATAACTCAGCCTAACAACGGCGCCGAACTTATCCCAAGAACTAAAATCTCCGCCGCTTCCACCGACAAATTCTCCGACGGATGTAACCTCACCTGAAGGTCCAGCTAAACCGCCACCACCGCCAACAAATTCGCCGCTACTGAAACTTCCCACCGACGTGAACTCTCCCGAAGACACAGCTAAACCACGCGCCACCGCATCTACGTCTTCGATCACTTCGCCGCTGCTCTGTCCGGCTGGTGATGATGACGACGACGTAGACGCTTTAATTGACCTCGATTTCTCTAATGAAAGTCCGTTTAAACACGAATTTCTCTTCCCGCTCCGTTTCTGTAAATCTGATCTCTTATTCGCCGGAAAATCGACAAGCCTAGAACTACTATTACTACTTCTGAATCCACCGCTTCCGCTACTACACCATGACGAAGAAGATGATGAAGAAGAAGAGGAAGAGAAAGCGACTCTTCTGATACTACAAGACAACAAAGGAAGACCCATTTATATCATGCGATACTACTCAGGCAAACTTATCGGAAAAACACCGGTAATATCGCCGGAATGATTCTCCTCTTCATTTAGTGAGAGAGAATCGGTGAGACTTTCTTCACTATTTATTTTTTATCATATATTTCAATTAATATCAAATATAAAAGTGACGAACTCAAGACCGTTGGATGATAAATAGAGAGTTGATCTAACGGTTGCTAGGGGTTTTCTAATACAGACCACTTAAAATGACGAAGAGCAATTTGACTTGCCTACGTACCTTTAAGCTTTGATTTTGATTGTTGTACTTTGCCGCATTCAGCATTTCTACACGTTACCATCGTTTTTCAGGAGTGCTAAATGGGCCGCTATTTTAGTTTTTGGGCTATGTTTTTTAATGGGCTTCTTTTGTTGCAACCTCTATCATTTACCTTCACAAGTTTGGTTTCACTTGTCAATGAATTTCATTGAGCGTCTTCTACTATCTCAAAGTGTGAATCTTAGACTGATCGTGGTTGATAGGTTGAGCAAGTATGTTCACTTCCTCCTTATCAAACATTCAAAGTGACTATTACTCAGTGTCGTGTAGACGTACAACAAATTATAATATGTAATATATATTTTTTTAATCAATAATGATGTATTTTACTGAAAACTATCTAAAATATTATTAACTATAATATATAATCATATAACATGTAGTTTAAATATAGTTGATATAGTTGAGGCACAATCAAAATATGGTTTTTAAACTTCCTATTAATCTAGAAATTCTTAAGAGATACTTGAATACCTACTATGTTAGAATAGTTATGTAGTATCTTCTCAGATTTTGTCGTCAACTCGTGTTGTAAAGTGTTGGATTAAGTCTTGCGGCCCTTCTACGAAACATCAACTGAAACTAAGACTCTAAAATACAAAAGTCGCGGTCTACTATGATTGTGAAGGGGTTTGACAACAAGCAAACGGCCGGCTAAATGGTTGCCGCATCTGTCATGTATTATATGAAAACGACTATTACTAAAGTATCATTGTTATTTTACTAGATGACTTAGAAAGAATGCCTTTTTCTTGAACGGACTTGTACAATCGATGCCACAAATAAATAAGGAAAGTTATACATGAAAGTAATATAAATTATAATTAATTTAACTAATTAATTGAAACAATGTGTAAGAAAATGTGGCCTTAAAAATTAAAATATAATGGAGGCCTAGGGTAAATGCCTTTTCTAATACATAATAGGCACGCCTCTGTCATTACTACTAACCTACCCAATTGGACACTTACGAGGAAGGGATCAAATTCCGGTGTATTTTTGCTAATTATTTTATCTTCAATATAGAATAATTGTACTATATATAAAAACGTTGTTGTTTTGTTACTCAAATTCATTCAATTAGAATAAATGTTTAGAATTACACCATCATATAGAATAAGCAATACAAGATAAAGCATAGAAGATACATCTAGGTAAAGAAATTCAAATACGCTGAAACTTCTGAATAAACAATGGAAAACCAATTCTCAAATCAGCAAAAAATCCTAAGTTATTCCTAGTTTTGTCGCCGCATAGATCAGTCGAACAATAAAGATTGTTCGATGCAACAACGGATTCAAAATTAGTTCAGCTTTTACAAAAAATACATAAAACTAATTCTACTCTTACAGAAAATGGCTATCATTAAAGAGTTTGCTCTTCTTGTGATATATATATATATATATATATATATATATATATATATATTGGGATATATTGGCTACAAGTTGTCGCAGCTAAATCAGCATCAACAAATAGATATGGCTGATTCTTTAATATCTAAGCATTATAGAGCCAAACTAAATTAATAACCAAAACAGAGGTTATAAAACAGGTGTGGAGATGTTGAGCAACTTTTGCCTCTATAGAAGGTTTCTTTAACTTGTGCTATGTGACTTCGGGTTTCTCTTGATGGTGCTTGATGACTATGTACTTTAGCTTCTCCTGAAAAGAATACAAATCTACTTAAATTGTATTTAAATTGTATCCTTGTAGCTAATGTTATATGAAATGTATTGAACATTCAGATGGACGTTTTCACATATCATCACTAATCTCTTACTTTAAGGATTGAGGACTGGTGGTACCACATTGTGTCAAAGAGTTCGGAGACGTTGTTGCAAGACTAGTTTTCTATTCCAGTTATAATTTCACATTTCCCTCGACATTTGGTCTGATTTCTTTAGAATAGTGTCGTTTTAAGCCACAACTCTCTGAGTAATACTCTGGAGCAGCTAGAGTCTTTCAATAAGACTCAATATATAGAATAGTGTCGTTTTAAGCCCTGTTGCTGTCGTTTAGTATATGTGAGGTTATAAAAGCCTAGCAATCTTTCTCTCTCTGACCAAAAAAAGAAAAAAAAACAATCTTTCTCTCTATCACTCTCGTTCGTTTCTTCTTCTTCCTCCTTTCTCTTTCTTCTTCTTCCTTCTCTTCATTCTTCTCCTTCTTCAACTCTATTTCTTCTTATATTCTCATTGATAAACCCCAAGACTTATCAAATTAATATTCAATCACCATGCCTTCCGAATTGACTCCGGAAGAACGATCTCAACTCACACAAGCAATCGCTGAGTTCCACACTTACCAACTCGGCCCAGGAAGCTGCAGCTCCCTCCATGCTCAGCGAATCCAAGCTCCACCGGAGATAGTCTGGTCAGTCGTCCGTCAATTTGATAAACCTCAAACCTACAAACACTTCATCAAATCATGCTCCGTCGAACAAGGATTTGAGATGCGTGTCGGATGCACGCGCGACGTGATCGTGATCAGTGGTTTGCCGGCGAACACATCAACGGAGAGGCTCGATGTACTGGACGACGAGAGGCGAGTAACGGGATTCAGCATCATCGGAGGCGAACACAGGCTCACGAATTACAAATCGGTCACAACGGTTCATAAGTTTGAAAAGGAGAACCGGATCTGGACTGTGGTTCTAGAGTCCTACGTCGTTGATATGCCGAGAGGTAATACAGAAGACGATACTCGTATGTTCGCTGATACAGTTGTGAAGCTGAATTTGCAAAAACTGGCTACTGTTACTGAAGCTATGGCTCGTAACTCCGGCGACGGAAGCGGTTCTCAGGTGACGTAAGAATCAACAACAAAAGGAGAAAAAAATGATAATTTACTTTCTTTTGTTTTGAAAAATATAAAAATTGTTTTTTGTTTCAGGAAATGTTTATTTATGTTTGCTTCATATCAGATTCTCTGTTTTTTTAACCTGTTAAATTTACCAATTTCCTAAATTGAAAATGACATAAATATCGTTAAGTAGAAGGTTATTTTGGGTATTTTAACGTTATGGATAACTACGAAACTTTCCATTCTAGTAAGAGGTATATTCCTGTGAGCCCAGTCAATATTTTCGCCTGAAACAAACTCTCATTAAACTAAATTTATATAACCAAAACAACAAATATATAAATTATCGTGATAGATTTCACTCTTCTTTTTCTTTTGTTAAAAAAGTATCGTGATTGGATTTTTCACGTGTATTTCGCTGTTATGGTAGATATAGTGTGTGATCTGTCTAAAAAAGCAATGAACAAATTTAGTTTATGGGAACAACAAAAAATGAAGGTAAATGTAGGAAAAACAGAAAGAAAGAAGAAAAATAAAAGACATAAGTGGAAATGTTAAAATGCGTGCCGTTTACATGTTCAGATTCGGGTCACCTTTTGCACTATACACAGGCTTTGTGTCCCACTAAAATTTATTATAAAATTTGATGTGGAAGATCCATTCTTTTTATTTTATTTATAATAAATATTATATATGTTGTACAATTCATCTCCATCGAGAGAAGAGCCAAGAGCCACTTCTTTTTTCTTTTCTTTTTCTCTATATATAAAATTTAAAGATTAAGATTTCTAGTTAAGGCAAAGGTGATGCTTTGCTGCAAGTTGCCAACTTGATTATTAAACGCCGACATAAAGTTGGATTCAATTTATTTCATTCAGCAAAAAATGCAGGAAATATATATATATATAATTGCATGTACTTGAAGTTAGTCTTGGAGTTTGATGATGGATGTACCAATTAGAAGATCCATATTTTGAGCACTCACCTACTTTAATCATTAACTTCGTTAACGTCAAATCTTTCTTTCATTTCGACCCCATCTTATTTTATTTATCTCATTATTTAGTATCTTATCTAGCCTAAAAATGTCAAAAATATATATACTTCAGCTTATTTGTTATGATTTAGTTAAATATAAGATGATAAATTCAAATTTTATCTTATTTTAATTTAAAATTTTAGACCATATATTAGATCTTATTATCAATTAAATAATTATTTGTTAATACAAAAATAAAAACTAACCCAAAAATCTTTTTATATAATTTTTATAAAGATTCTAAACATTTTATATTATAGAAGTAGAGTTTGATCATATTAATATTTTCATAAAATAAATTTAAAAATAACTTGGTAAGACAAGTTTAAACATTTGCAAGCTTATTCCCAAACCATATTCAGTTTCTTCTATAGTTCTTTTAAAGATTCTAAACATTTTATATTATAAAAGAAGAGTTTGATCCTATTGATAATATCATAAAATCTCTTAAAAACAATTTTCAAAAATAAATGGGTAAGAAGAGTTTAAATATCTGCAATCTTACCTCTAAAACATATTCAAATTAAGATTTTCTACAGATATATCGATAGCAGTTATTATAATGTTGTTAATCGTTTATCTTGTTTTATTAATTCCGTTCCGCCAACTAAATAATTGCAAATTCTTTCGTCTGTATATGTCAATACATTTTCCTTTTTATACAAGACTCTTTCTTTAATTTCTTCTCATTTCTCCTAGCTTCACCCTTCAAAAAGGTTTCACACTTCTTGGAGCTCTTTAGAATTGCTTATGCAAAGTCAAAATTTTCAGATGCAAGAGTTTAAAGCTCAATTTTTCAAATGCAAACTATTATTAGATATAAAAATACATGTAAAATAAATACCAAGATGATGATAGTAGTAGACATTTTAGTAATCAAAGTTTTTTGTGTAATTATACAAAACTTCCACTAAAAAACTGATTTCGAGTCTTAGTAACTATAATTGTTAAAACATCTTGTCGAAATGTAGATTGATGTAAAACACAAATAGAAGGATGATATACAAGAATATTATAACATGTGATAATTATGTAACAAGGCTTCTTCTAGTCATGCAATGAATGGATGATCGGAAACGATTATGTGGTAGAACTCGTATGCGTAGAAGACTCAATCACGGTCACTGTCATTTGGATACAAACAAACCAACCCATGAAATTAGCTCAAGTTCTTTTAAATTTTTTATCACCAAAACTTTGGAATGTCTTGAAATATTTTTGAATATAAAACAAAGTAAAGGTAACTCCACAAATAATATTACAAAAATTAACTACACTTAAACCTCTATAAATTAATAATAGTGGAACTTTGAAAAATTATTAATTTAGAGAGATATCTATAAATTAATATTATAATATATAGAAAATCGGTAAAAAAAAATACAAATAAGGAAAATTAGAGATCATCGCTTATAGAACTCTTCAAAATTTTTGAATACAAATCGAAAAGACAAAATCAGAAGTTTTAGAAGCAATAAGGAAAATTAGATATTAGCTCCAACTTCAAAAAAGACAAACAACACTAAAATCATATTTTACTAAATTATTTTAAGATAAATTATGTATGCCTAATATTTACAATTATTGATTTATGATATTATTGAGACTATATTTTTACATAGGTGTTTCAAAATAATAATTATTTTATTAATTTATGAAAATTTGATCAAAATTTTACATTGCCTCGACTTGGAACCAGAGAATTTCATTAATTCATAGAGGTTATTAATTTAAGGAGGTTATACTGTATTATCCAAAAATAAAATATTTCATACTATTGTCAATTCCTAAAATTGATTTCGTGATAATATAATTGAATACTATAGTTTCCCTATTATTAGTTTAGAGATAATTGCTCCCCTCACTCAATTGTGTTTTTAAATTGCAGGAAAATACCATAAATCTAAAATTTTGCTGAAAAATGTCTGTATGTGGATGTTCTTGATTTAGGTGTTTGTAATGTTTTTTTATGTTATATATATATATGTCATTCAAAGATATATATTGCTTCACTGTCACATAATACATTTTTGGCTGCAATATTCGATTCTCCCAGAAATTTTCAACCGGATTACAACTACCAAAATCTTGAAAATCATGTATGTATATGTATTTTATTCATACAATTTATGTGTTATGTGTATGTCTTTAAAAAGAGAAAAATAACATAAACGTCAACTTTTGGAAAATATACTCTATAACTAAAAATAAATTTTTGGAAAGAAATATTCCATTTATAAAAAAATGGAGTTCCAATTTGTGGTCATTGATAATTTTTTTATATATTAAATCCAACAAATGAATTTAGTAGTGAAAGATGAAATGTTATAATCAATTGGTTAGATATTGATGTCCAAGACATGTTTTCAATGCGTAACGTCTATGTCTTTCGCACGTACTACAGCAGACACAATTTCGTTTGACGTATATGCCATCAATGCCACATAAAAAAACATATTCTGCAAAAAAAACATATAGTGGCATAACATGAAATAAAAATTCAAAGATGGTATTTTCTGCAATTTTCCTATTAATTTATGGAGAATATACTGATGTAGTAAACAGAACATAACCAGCATGGATATTAATAGACATTTATATATATTTGGACATTGTTAAAAAGTGGTCTTATTTGTTAAGAGAACCTAATAATACGATGGACAGATGGGCTGGACTTGGACTTATCATGAACGACACTGTGTTAGGGAACTGGATTCAACCATTCTAAAACTTTACCAATAAAACAGAAACTGTTGAGCTAATATTTATTTTCTCCATTTTGGGCTAAGCAACGAGAAAATATATACTATTGTAATATAGGTATTGAAATTCTGTAGTACAGTATAATTACTCTTATCATTATATTGGTCTATTTAAAAAATAGAGGGAGACTATAATGAAGGAGGATGGGTCAGTAAAACCAAAAAGATTTCCAAATCTGCACTCACTTTGAGCTTTGAATTAAAAATAAAAGACACAGACAACAATGCAACAATTTTAATTTGGTATAAAAGTTAGGAAACAAAAGGATACTTCGATCTGTATTGATTATACTATTCTATTAGAATGTGCGCGTATTATTCCCGCGTGACAGAATTCATAACTCTTGTTAATACTTGCCAGTATTTATAGGAATTAGTGTGTATTAAAACTTAAAAGTGCAAATCAAGAAAGCCGAACATGGAGCAGTTCTATTTTATAGATCCTCAATAAACTTTTACAAAAGTACTTTAAATCTCCACAACACACTAATATACTATGATTTTACAGATTTTTTACTTTTCTTTTTGTCTCTTTCATCAACCGTAAGAGTTTCAGATTTTTGACTCATAATTTTCTCCTGCATTTCAGACTAACCGTTAATAATTCCACGTTTAAGGTATAATTAATCTCTTCCAAATAAACTTGAACTCAATACCTATTTGTTAAAGGAAACCACTAAATTAAGAGCGAATTAGTGGATTTGTTTCCCTATAATCATGCCACAATGTAGCTCTTCTCAATGAAAATTGGGTTGGAGGTGTCAAGTTTGGTATTTCGTATATGTTTGAAGTCACACACTGGTTACTCGTGGACAGTGACAAAGAGTTTATCGCCGGCAGAGCTCGCCTAGACTGTAGACTCACATGAAGAGTAGTCTTGAGTTTTTGGGTTTACTATCTTAGTTTGTTGTTTTGAGACTCCTCCTACGTAGTTAGTTTGATGATGGTTTCTTTCTAGATTTTTGGCTCTCTTTAGCTTATGTGTTAATTGTTTTGGTGTCCTTCTGGATTTCGGGGATTAGGATTTCGATTTTCTACCTTGTTTTCGTTTTATGGTCATCTTATAGGACAAATTGGTGTGTGGAGATGGCTAGTTTGGTTGTATTTGGTGGTCGGACTTTTAAGTTAAATGTTTAAAGGAGCTAGTAAGACCTACATATATCTTGTTGTAATATGTTCTAAGCTGACCTGGGAATGAGTTTGTTAGTTGGAACAAGAATTCAAAACAAGAGACATCTGCGTAGGAAAAAATCTATTGGAAGATCGTAAGAGATTAAAATTCACAATTCTTATAAACTAAAAACTGCAATATAGAACTATAACACCAATTAACAATATATATATATAGAACTATAACATATGTGTACACATACCCATAGAGAAGTACATTTTAAAACTGCACCAAAATTTTCAGAAAGAATTCAAACTGACACAAGACTGAAAACTTAGAGTAAGACCACATAAAGAGCAGTAACCACTTGATATAGCAACAAAGTCAAGAAAAAATCACTTGACCACCCAACCTGAGAAACGCCAAGAAATATCACCACTACTAATATGTAGACATTCGCAAACTCGTCTTCAACCATCAGACTAAAATAATCTAAAACTAGATGTAGAAAATCGATTATCAATCAATTACTAGGGACTATTAGGTACTAATTGTGAATTTTCGTTCTTTGGTTATAGTTGATATTAAAAATTACCTTGAAAAGAAACTATTTATATAATCTTGATTTTTTATATCAATGGCAGTGATTACTCACTCCCGCACATATTTTCGAAGATAATTGTCTCAAGGGAAGCAAACACAAAAATATATTTTCCTGAAATCTTAACTTTTATAATTGTCCAAAAATTTATCTATTATTTTTTCTTTCTTCAAGATCCTTCCAAAGATAAATTCACTTTCCCTCACACAGATCCTTTTCTTAAGACCAATTATTTATTTCCTTTTGTTGAAGCCAAACTTGAAGATAGATTGTTGAGCAAACATCAATAACTTAAGGAATAAATTATCAAGAAGATAGTGATAGTTTGTTTGTTTAGAAGTTATCTAAACAAGATTAGATGTTATCTAAACTAAATATATTCCTATTCTTATAAGGTTTTAGTTGAGAATCTATAAATAGAGATATTGAGTTTTTGTGACATCTTTGTTAGAGAGATTAAGATAATTGAGATTTTTGGTTTTGTATTGATTTTCAAAGCTCATTAAAGAAAGAGCCTTTTATATTTTCTTAGTATACACAAAGGTTAAGAACATCAATTGGTATCAGAGCTAAAATCAAGGAAGATTGTTTCAAGGAGGCTTTAATCGAAGAAGATTCAAAGCATGGGAGATCGTAATGCTATAGTGTCGGCCGAGAAGAACAAAGGTGGAGGAGGCTCTTCCTGTATAGTTTTTCCAATGCTTAATGCTACAAACTATACAGTTTGGGCTATGAGAATGAAAGTATGCATCAATGTTCATGAAGTGTGGTAAGCAATTGAGGATGAAATCGATGATAAAAGGAAAATAACATGGTGATGAATCTTCCTTTTTAAATCTATACCGCAGGAACTTATACTTTAAGTTGGACAGATGATACTGCAAAGAATGTATGAGAGGCTATCAAAACTCAAAACATAAGAGTTGAATGTGTTAAAGAAATAAGGTTACAAACCTTGATGTCTGAGTTTGATCATCTTAAGAAGAAAGACACCAAAACAATTTATGATTTTGTGAGAAAGTTAACAGCAATTTCATCTAAATCTTCTTCTCTTGAAGCAAAAATTGAAGAATCAAAACTAGTTAAAAAGTTTCTCAAGAGTCTTCCTAGAAAGAAATTCATTATTATGGTTGCTTCTGTTGAAAACCTTTTGGATTTAAAAACAGCTAGTTTTGAAGAAGTTGTAGGATGACTAAGAGCATAAGAACAAAAACAGTTGATGTATGTAGAGAGTAATAATCAAACAAGGTATACTAACGAAGGATCAAGAGGAAGATGAAGCCGTGGACATTGTAGAGGTAGAGGTTGAAACAATGAAGATTTTGACATGTCGAAAGTTGTGACAACTATGGACATTATGCCTCTAAATATTCAGATAAACTTCTCAAGTTACAAGAAGCTCAAGAAGAAAAAGGCTCTATTCAAGATACTCAAGAAGCCGATGAACTTTTTTTCATGGGATTATCTTCTTGAATGAAGAAAAAAATTTACGAAACAATTTTGAGAAAAATACCAACGAAGAAAACACTTGGTATCTTGATAATGGAGTGAGCAATCATATTACGGGTGATAAACGATACTTTACTCACATTGATGAATTAATTATGGGAAAAGTAAGGTTTGGTGATGACTATCGTATTGACATTAAGGGAAAATGATAGATTTATCTAGTAGACAAAAACGGTGAAGAGAAACTTGTTACTAATGTTTATTACATTTTGGGTCTTAAAAGTAATATCATTAGTCTCAGACAAGCAGCTGAATCCGGTTGTGATATATGGATTAGAGGAGAATATTTGACAATTTATGATCGTGAAGAAAAATTAGTTGTCAAGATGAAGAAATCTCTTAATCGTCTCCACAACGTTTAAATGAAGATAAAATGTTTAGAAGTTAATCTATGTAGAGAGAGTAGTTGAATCAAGTGGCATGCAAGGTTAAGACATATTAATGTTGATACAATATCAAATATGGCTTCTAAGGAGATTGTGAAAGGACTTCCCAAGATTGAAGTTGAGAAGAAAGTGTGCGGATATTGTTCACTCGGAAAATAACCTAGACAAGTCTTTCCAAAATCGAGTTCTTATCGTGCATATAAAATTTTGAAGCTTGTTCATGGCGATCTTTGTGGACCTATGTCACCAAAAAAAATCACTGGAAATAGGTACATTTTCGTTCTCATTGATGATCATTCAAGGTACAAGTGGACTATCATGATGAAAGAAAGGAGTGAAGCTTTTAAGAAGTTTAGAAGCTTCAAAACCGTAGTAGATAAGGAATCTTGTGCAAAGATTCAAGTTTTTAGAACTGATCAAGGAGGAGAATTCTTATTACAAGAATTTAAGAGCTATTGTGAAGATATAGGAACAAAACATCATCTTACCACACCATATACGCCTCAACAAAATGGAGTTGTTGAAAGACGTAATTGGACGTTGATGGAAATGTTAAGAAGCATGTTAAAACATATGCATGTGCCTAACTATCTTTGGGTATAAGTGGTAAGACATTCTACATATCTTCTTAAATAGAATTGCTACAAGAGATATTAAAGACCAAACACCATATAAGATGTTTAGAGGAAAAAAATCAAACATTAATCACCTGCGTATTTTTGGATGCATCGGATATGCAAAAGTAGATTCTCAATTCTTGAAGAAACTTGATGATAGATCTCGTATACTCGTACATCTTAAGTCTTATTGTTTACTTGATCCATCATCTAAAATGATTGTGATTAGTAGAGATATGGTGTTTGATGAATATTTAAATTAGAATCATAAAGTTTCGGAGGAGAAGGAACAAGGAAACTTGAGATGGTTATCAATACTAATTTTGATTCATTCAAAGAGACAAATGTTGAAAGATTCAATGATGAAAAAGGAGAAGTCGACCAAAACAGAGGAGAATGTTACGTTTCAACCCCTGCGTCGATCCCAAAGAAACACATTCACGCCTAAATACCTTGAAGATTATATTCTACTCTCTGAATTAGAAGTAGAAAAATTATTGGTAATGATTAATGAAGAACCATGGTGCTATAATGATGCAAAAAACGATAAAAAATGGATAGAAGCTTGTGATGATGAGATTTCTTCGATTTTGAAAAACAAAACATGGGATTTTGTTGATCTTCCAGCTGGTGTGAAACCAATAGGATTGAAGTGGATCTTTAAAATTAAAGGAAACTCTGATGGAAGCATCAACAAATACAAAGCAAAACTTGTTGCTAAAGATTATACGCAAAAACATGGGATTGGTTATAAAGAAGTTTTTGCATATGTGGCAAGGATAGAGACTATTTTTTTCTATCATTGCTTTTACAGCTTCAAAAGGATGGAAAATATATCATCTTAATGTGAAGACTGCGTTTCTTAATGGAGATCTAAAAGAAGATGTATATGTAGCTCAACTGGAAGGATTTGTTGTCAAAGGAAGTGAAAACAAAGTTTAGAAGTTGAACAAAGATCTTTATGGATTAAAACAAGCACCTAGAGCTTGGAATCATAAGTTGAATCAGACTCCAAAAGAGTTAGGTTTTGAGAAGTGTATCAAAAAATCATCTTTGTACAGTAAACAACAAGAAGATCAAACTTTACTTGTAGATGTTCACGTTGACGATTTACTTGTTACAAGCTCTAATATGGATATGATTCTTGAATTCAAGAAAGGAATGGCAACTAAATTCGAGATGAGTGATTTAGGCAAGTTAACCTACTATCTTTGTATTGAAGTAATTCAAGAGAATGGTTATGTGATTTTGAAACAAGAAAGATATGCAAAGAAGATTCTTAAAGAGGCAAGAATGAATGAGTATAATGTTGTTCATATACCAATGAACTTTGGTTTAAAGTTTTCAAAATCACAAGAAGAGAAGAGTATAGATGCTACCGGATACAGAAAACATATAGGATGTCTTCATTATCTCTTACAAACACGACCAAATTTATCTTATTGTGTTGGAGTTTTGAGTAGGTAGATGCAAGATCCAAAGGAAACACATGGAGTAGCATTAAAACAAGTGTTAAGGTACGTTAAAGGGATAACTTCATATGGACTCAAATATGAAGAAGGAAACTACTTTGGATTGGAGGGTTTTAGTGATAGTAGTTACAATGTTGATATCGATGATGGTAAAAGCACAAGTGGTCATGTTTTCTACTTCAATGGTTGTCCGATTTCTTGGTGTTCACAAAAATAAGAGATAGTTTTTTATTGTCATGTGAGGCTGAATTCATGGCTGCAACGGAGGCAGCAAAGCAAGCAATATGGTTGCAAGAGTTATTCGAAGAAATCACGACAACAAAGGGCAAGAAAGTTACGGTTCTTGTTGACGACAAATCGAAAATCTCTCTAACTAAAAATCATGTGTTTCATGGTCGAAGCAAACATATTCACAAAAGGTTTCACTTCATCCGAGAATTTGTTGAGAAAGAGTTGATAGAAGTTGAGCATGTTCCCGGTGAAAGACAAAAAGCCGACATTCTAACCAAGCACTTGGAAGACTTAAATTTAATGAAATGAGAGAATTCATAGGAGTTCAAGACATCTCTAAGGATCACTTCAACCTTAAGAGGAAGAATGTTGAAGCTAAGCTTAAAGATAGCTTGCTGAGTAAACATCAATAACTTAAAGAATAAGTTATCGAGAAGATAGTGATAGTTAGTTTGTTTAGAAGTTATCTAAACGATATTAGATGTTATCTAAGCTAACTATATTCCTATTTTTATAAAGTTTTAGTTGAGAATTTATAAATAAAAGATGTTGAGTTGTAACATCTTATAAAAGAGATTAAGAAAATTGAGAGCTTTGATTTTGTATTGAATTACCAAAGGTAATGAAAAATGGTCCTTTATACTTTTTACTGTACACAAAGGTTAAAAACATCACCTTTTGTTTCACATTTTATTTACATTTTTAAACCTAATGACATGAATTGATAGTTCATAGACAAATGGTCCTATTTTAGTGGTTTCACTGTTTATGTCGAGATCAAGAAATCCATTAACGAATTTGCATAATCATTTGTACCACGAAATTTTTTTTAGCATTTATATTTTTGGCATTATGTTATTATCTGAAGTACGAAAATATATTGTTGGTTGCATTATAGTAGTAGTTAACTTTGTTTCATAGGATAAAGTTAAGAAATCACTTGGTTCAGATGTCCAACCATAATAGCAAAAAAAAAAAAAAATTTAATCTAAAAATAATAATATTTATGTTACATCCACATTAGTTTTAGTCCAATGAATATCCCTACATCGAATTTCTCAATAAAAATGATTGATGTAAATCATTTTAATTGAAAACTAAAGGGTATATTCTTTTGTGACAAATTAGATGCCTCTTGTAATGACGACTCTGTCCACGGACTTGTCCTAATGTGGCTCAGATATACACACAAAAACCTCAAATACTCACTTGAAAGTGAAAACTCAAACTTTTACTGAAAAAGACCTAACAAAAAAGACAAAAACACTCTCTAACTTCAATCTATTTGTTTATTACTACAAAGCCTTATTCTCCAATCAGTATACAAACCAAAGACGACACATTAGACTAACACAAACCATAACCCAAAGTACTGATTACGATGAGCTACTACACTACGAATCATTTTCTAACAAGGATTCAACAACAATTGGGTACTGCAAAATTACACTTACATGACAATAGTTTATACACTACAAACAATCACAAGAGAGAAAACTTGTGATCTAATTACAAGCATTCTCCAACTTTCTCCATAAGAGCGACCTTAAGCTGGTGTTGGTGTGAAAAACTAATTCCCATTTTCACAGTGGCTTGTTGGATCATAAGATCATTTACAACTTATAAACTTGCGTGATTAACTTCCAAATCCAACTCCATAAGTGCTTCCTTGAATTTAGCACCATGATGATCCTTCTTGCTACATTGCATCCCAACCAATGATCTTCACATCAATCTCCATCCTCTATAAACACATAGATTCTGGACTGGAACACTTTCGTTTCTTTAATGGAACTTTTTCCATTCGATTCACTGTCTATTTGCTAATTCCATCAATCTGCTTCTGCAACTCTTCTTTATCAGACCTCAGCTTTTGAAGCTTAGATCTTAGCTCATATGATGTATAAAATTGCGTCTCCTAAAAGAGAAGCTTTATCCATTTTAGAGACATTAGGAACCATAACTCTTAAAGAGTAGATTTTCTGATTCAACTTTTGTATTCTATGTCTCTCTGCTTCTACATGATTTCAATGGCTCTTCTCTTCCAATCGTTGGTTTCTCCCTTGTTTCCTCGATTTTTTCAACCACAATTTTAGTATTCTCTACTTCTTTAGACACCGAAGGTTCTAGATCAGAGTGGTTCGAATCGCCGGATTTTGTAGGCCGTGGAAGAACAGAGGAGAAAGAAAGCATTTCTTCTTTAGTGTTTTAAAACGGAGATCTCTTCTTGTTACTATATTCTTCCATTAATCGGCTTTGACCAGAGAATCCATTATCGATTCCGTTCTTAGAATTCACGATGTCCCCGGTTTTTGAAACTTTAGGGTTCAAATTTTCCACTGAGCTTCCATTACAAAGCTTCGACATTGGTTGAGAATCAGAATTACCATTGTTCATAGCCAGAACTACAAAACCTAATTCGATTCCGGTGGTATTAGGTTCATCAATCCAGATGCCCAGATTATTCTCTCCTGGATCTGGATTCAAATTAAATGCCCAAGTACTCGATTGACCACCACCATTATTGTAATTGAAAAAGGTGTTAACTTTCTGAACAAGATCTAAGCTTTGATGTATAACCTCCGACGAACCAAGCTCAACGACGCCGTTTTTCCGACGGTATACACACCATTGTCCGCAACCCGTAAATCTGACCTTGACGAGCTCTCTCACAATTTGATCCAGCTAAAGCATTCGAACTAGAGAGCCAAATCGTGCTTGAATTCGAGAAAGCTTGACCAGGCAAACCAGAACCATTCACGAAGCTATGTGTCATCGAAACCAAGAAGAACCAATCAGTTTCTGTAACTTTCTTCATCTCCTGCTTCATCGGAGCTACCATTGTTAACTATTCCTCCTCCTCCGGCGATCAAAGCTTTTAGTTCTCGAATCATTCTCTTTCGATGCTATTGCTCAGCTGACTAGCTAGATTATGAGAGAGACTTCTTCCGCGATTTATCTTCTTCTCCTTTGTACCATCTCCCTAACCTAATAACGCTGTGTCACAGCTGTTTCCTCCTCTTGGGAGATCGTTAGACAATTGCCAGAATACAGCGTAAGTCTAGCTCTCTCTTGCTCCTTGGATTAAAGTTTGGAGTCATTGCTAAAAAGTATCTCTTTGACTTGAGATTGCACCCGGGGATGAAGAGGTGGAGTAAGAAGTGGAGGAGGAAAAAGGGAAGAATGATTGGAGCCACCGATGAAAGCATCCATCACAGACGCATCGTCATCGGTTGACCAGGGATTTGTACCGTTTGTCGATTGGTTGGGTTGGTAATCGGTTAACTGAACATTCGCCAGAGACATAACCATTATCCGATGTACTTTTTTATAAGATGAACCATTTTTTTCCGGTAAGAAAAGAGAGAATCTGGTGGCAATGAGATCAAAATGAAAAGTAAGTTCTTTTTAGAAAATAATGGTGTCTGTTTGACGGTTCGAGAGAAAGAAATTTGTTACATGTATATAAATCTTGGGCCGACGATCCGGACCACTTTCGGAAGTATTCAAATTTATAAACGTATCCAAAAATATTCCTAAATCAATTTACACATATTTGAATCTTGAACACCAAATTCTCCGTCTTCAAATTTACTAAATCAATTTTCTTTCCCATGTCGGTTTAGATTCTCGTAAACAAAATCGTAATTGGCCAATTAAACCACAATTAGTTTAAATTAAGAGTAACCGTGACTAACCAGAAATTTAAACTGTAATTGGCCAATTAAACCATAATTAGTTTAAATTAAGAGTAACTGTGACTAACCAGAAAGTTAAACCGTAATTGGCCAATTAAACCGTAATTTGACCCGATTACAGACCCACTAAAAATCTCCCTCGACCAAATTCGATTATGTAAACAAAATCCTCAAATCCCTTAGAACACTAACCCTAATCCCTAATATTGGATTCGATTTGTGCGGATTCGACTATGAAGATCGTCGACTTCGTAGGAGTGAGGAGTAATCGAGGTCATAATGAAGACGATTTGGACGAGGAGATGCGTGAGAAGTTCGATTATGAAGTTGAAAAAAATATGGAAAGTTTCGTTGAGGAACCTCCAATCCGCCATGATAGTGTTCCTGAAAGTGGAATGCAAGGAACTGGAGACGGTGAGGGTTGTGAAGAGTTGGAAGAAGGCGAATCTCGGCCAAAGAAGAAAGCCCACTCTAGGCCGTAGAAGCACAAGATTCCAAGAGGTGAAGGCCATTTGTTCGAAGGTCAAGAGTTCTTCTCTGGTGTAGCTTCCAAAGAGATTGTATTGGATAACGTATTGAAGAATTGTAGGAATATTCGAAAAACTAGGTATGATAAGAACAAGTGTTCATTCGCATGTGTAGGTGTTGGATGTAGTTCGAGGATTTATGCTTCTACTAGAGGAGATTCAGACAAATGGGTAGTTAGGAATTTCAAATCTAAACATAGTTGCTATGAAAATGGTCAGTGTGAGATGTTAAAGGTGCATGTATTGACTACGATGTGCTTAGATAAGATTAGATAATAGCCGAATTACTATATGAAAAAATAGATAAGAGAATTGGTGTATAGAAAGTGGAAGGTAAGAGTCATTAGGCCTCAATGTCAAGCAGCTAGGAACAAGGCCTAAAGATGGATAAAGAAAGAATATGATGAACAATTTGAGAGACTAAGAGATTATAGAGCAGAAATTTTAGAATCTAATCCTAACTCGAGTGTTGTTATTGATTCTAATATGAATAAGCAAAGTATTGATGTGTTCTCTAGGTTTTATGTTGTTTTGATGTTTTAAGATAATCATGGATGCAGAATTGTAGACCTATAATTAGAGTTGATGGGTGTTTCCTTAGAGGAAAAATGAAAGGGCAGCTTCTAGTAGCACTAGACAGAGATGGAAACAATGCCATTTGTCCATGGGTTGTAGTGCAAGTAGAAAACACAGACAACTGGTAATGGTTTATGAAGCAAATTAAAGATGATTTGAATCTGGCTGATGGTGATTGTTTCATTCTTGTCTCTGATCGTCAAAAGGTAAATATATCTAACCTTTGTAACTCGTGTAAAACATGTTTGCCATGTTTAACTTCTTTTATGTATTTTCTGCTGCAAAGTCTAATCAGAGCTGTGGAGGTGGAGCTGCCAAAGATAGAGTATAGGATGAGTGTTCAACACATCTATGAAACATAAAGGAAAAACACGGCAAGAAATCACAGATGTAACCCTTCATTTGGAAGCTAGCATGGAGTTATAATGATGTTGAGTACAGAGAAAACTTGAAGCACCTGCTGGTGTATGACAGAGATGTGTATGAAGACGTGTTAAAAGATAAGCCAAAGACTTGGTGTTGAGCTTTCTATAAGTTTGGTCCGTGTTATAAAGATGTGGAGAATAATTTTGTGGAGTCATTCAACACACAATAATGAAAGCACGAGAGAAGCCATTGGTGTCAATGTTAGATATCATTGCTAGGCAAGCTATGGTGAGAATTATGAAGAGATAGATGATGGCAAAATAACACCATAACACCGAGGAACTTGTACTCCTTATCTTAAAAACTACCTAACAAGGACACACGACATTGCTGAAGACTGTAGAGTTTTCAGATCTACACACATGATGTTCCAAGTTGTTGAAGGTGCTTGTTCATACAGAGTGAATCTTGTTGGAAGGACTTGCTTATGCAAGCGTTGTGATATAACTAGGATCCCTTGCCAGCATGTTTATGCTGTCATCATTATTCAGAAGCTAGAGATTTCTGATTATGTCTCACATTGGTTCAAGACTTCGAAGTGGGTGCACACTTACACTGACGACATCACACTTTTGAGAGGTGCTAAGTACTGGCCTGTTACAAATTACAGGACACTCCAAAAACATGCTCAACCTGCACAACCAGGAAGACCAAAGAATGACAAAAAAGAAAGGAACTAATGAAAGTCCAACAAAGAAAGTTGATCTGACCAAGAAATTGATTATACACTGTGGAATATGAAAGTCAGCTACTCATAATGCTAGGTTTCACACTGGTAAATGAGCTAAAGTAATTGTAGTTGTGGTTTTGTATGACATATGTAACTATATATTGTTGTTAACTTCACCTTTTGATTTCAGAAGGCTGCACAAGGAGAGTCTTCTCAAGTACATGCTTCCCATGGAGAGTCTTCTCTAGTTCATGCTTTATAAGGAGTATTTTCTCAGGTACAACAGTCTCAAGAAGTCATCACTCAAGTTTCTCAGCCTCAACCCAAGCAGACTCAAGAGTATTAAAGAGGAAGTGAAGACCTGATAGCTTTTATTTTGTGTTCGTAAGGATGTGTAGCTTATGTTTCTAGATCTATAAGATTTGGTAGAATATGAATTTTAGATCTGGTTGTACCTTTTGACGTTTAATGCTACTTGACCTTTCATCAATATTAAAGGTTTATTGCCTACGATTTTAGTTGTTGTCTCTACTAACACATGATCCTCACTCACTTGATGTCTCCATTTTGACTATTATATTCATCGATAGAATGCAAAGACAATCGAAAAATGTATTTAAATAAAAGACATTGAATCAACATTTAACCAAATTTAATTGAACAAAAAGGTAATTGTTTCCGTAAAACGACATTGAGTCAACAAGAACAATGCATAGGCTTCTTCAAAGTTATAGTTTCAAAATGCCTACAATAACAATTTCACCTAAGACTACAGATGTAAGAAGCCATTTCTTCATCCTCCATTTCGCTTCCTCAAGCTTGTTATCAACTTTTTCAGCTAACTCACTCTCCATCTTCAATTCATGTAAAGTAAACTCCTTCCTTTGAAGTTCAAGACTGTTGTTTTCCAACTCCATCACATGTTTCTCAAATCTTTGAACTTCACTATTCATCCTATCAATCTCGTTCACAATTGCCTCATCCATCCATTTGAAAATGTGGTCATCATTTCTTAGCTACAATTCATCATACAAGCTAATGGAAATCACTGCAACTCACATTTCGGTTTTAAAGAATTGAAAATTTCATGTAACTTATCTTACTTGAAACAAACAACGATAGTACCGTCGATACAAATTACTCTCCGACTTCGAGAGTTTACAGACGGTAGCAGAACCACACCAACACTTCGTCGGAATTCCAACCATGAACCGAGCTCTACGCACATTACTCGAACTTCTAGTTGATACACCTGATACATTGCTCATTGTACACCTGAAAATCGAAATAGACAATCATACTCTCTCACAATCGAAATAGACAATCACTCGAAAATCAAAATAGACAATCACCTGAAAATCGAAATCAGAATTAGGGTTAATCAACTCCCAATTTCTTTGACAAATACAGAAAGAAAAATAAGATCCAACATCCAGTTGGGTAACAAGCGGTTTGGTATAACCCCATTTGGTTTTCGTGCACATTGAACCAATATTATACTCGGTTTATTTGATTTCAAAGACGATATAATACATGGGGGAAATTGATTTAGTAAATTTGTAGAGGGGAAAATTGGTTTTCGAGATTCAAATATGTGTAAATTGATTTAGAAATATTTCTAGGTACATTTAGAAGTTTTGAATACTTTTGAAAAACATCTAGATCGTCGATTTTTTTTTAATATTTTATAAATTTTACTTGTTTTTAAATATATTTGAATTGTTTCTTGAGTTTTTTTAACTTGATAATAAAAATTTTGGATATTATTTGGAAACTTTTAAGTAATGAAAGATAGTTGAACAAATTAGAAAAATATTTGTTTATATTTGTTATTGAGTTAATGAAATTTCAAAAATCAAAGTTGCTCAATTTTGTCTTCTAGCTGAGGCTTACATATGTTGACAAATAAATAGGTTTATTATAGTATAACCAATACAATAAAAATATTAATAATTCATTATATCTAAAAATATACAACTTGATTGAGGAATAGTATAAAGTTTGAGTTAGATGAAAAGGAGTATTTGTTAATTAAGGACCTAAATTTAGGTTATTTTTTTATTTATTTCCATGATGATTAAGAAGAATGAAATTGATTTTTGACTTCAAATTATTATCTTGTCTCCCTCACATGTCAATGTCTACTTTTCTATTGAGTAATATCCATCATTTAATTCTTGGAAATAAATTGTAGTATCAATTAATTTAATTGAAATTTTGATCTACTACATTTGATATTCAGTATGGTAAACTCATTCACTATCATACTCCTAGGTGATTATATATAAGTATATGATTACTTCGTTGTAAATTTATTTACAAATTTTCAAAATAATATTGTTAAATAGAATATAAAAAAGAAAAGAAAAATGTAGGTAGTCCTTAATGTTGGGAGTTGATAAATCTATTAAAATTATACGCACTTTTACATCAAATATCAAATCTTATTGCGTATATAATATAGGAGTTTAGCTAATGAATAAACCAGTTGTGATTTAATATTAACAAACAAAAAAAATAAAAAAATGATTAAAACTCATTAATAAAAAAACCATCTAAATCAAATTTGTGCAAAATAACCATCCACATCTAAAAAATACAAAGTAACCCTCCACACTATTGTTGTTTATGGTATAAAGAAACCATGTAATTATGAAAATCATGCTGTTTTTTTTTTGTTATAAAATATCATGTATTCATAGACTTATGAATCATGTTGTTTTTGTGCACAAATATTTGATTTGGATCGCCTTTTGTGAAAATGATTCACCATTTTGAATGTTTTTTTTGTAGAAACCCTCTATAATTTATATGATATTTTGATATTTTATATAAAAATGTAACTATATCTTACATATAGGATCTTATTAAATATATTAAAGATAAAGAAAACTCTATAGCAAATCCAAACTTCACATGCTATATATGTTTCATGGATAATTCACGAAAAAGCACAGATCTATAATCAGGTTTAGCTTGAATTTGTTTTCAAGATTCAATGGATGACGAGTGTATAGAGGCTCAGAGAGTCTGTCGAAACTTGTTTGTTCATCATTCAAAAGTTGAAGCTTTGCTTTAGACAATAGAGTCACTTTTTTCCTTTCAGATTACAGAGGTTGAGATAGCAACAAATTGCAAAATGTCATGAGGATAATGCAGCAACTAGATGAGTGGCCGACATTCCTACCATATTAAAAACATTTTTGAGGCTAAGCTCTTTGTTCCACTATATCTCTCTATGTAATTATGAGATTCTTAAACAATAAAACTGACACTCTCGTACATTATTTTAAGGGAAATCGGCCAAAAAAAAGCCTAAACTTTTCACGAACGGCCAAACAAAACCCAAACTTCTTTACTAACCAAAACAATTATGAATTATATTTGACTTGCCATTTGTTTTACGCAAGTCACGTTGACTTGCCATGATAAACACATTGTTAGTTGGTTTAACAGAAAATTAAACAGCCGTTAATACTCGTGTTACTGTTGTCGTTAATTTATACGACGCCATTTTGGGTAAAAAAAATTGTTGAGTATGAGTTTCGAACTCATGTTCGAAAGGTGAGGAAGGATGGTGTTTGCCACTAGAGCTAGCAACACATTCGTATGTTTAATGAAAACAATTGTATATATCCTCTAATAATTACGAGTCAAATAAAAACCTTCTTTCATATCGAGAACCAGAAATCCCTAAATTCCCAAATCGATTTTTCTCAACTGAGACCTAAATCCCTACATCGATTTTTCGATGGCAAGGACTAGATTCATGAAAGACGGAAAGTTGGTTCAGAGATCATCTCGGGATAAAATAATGCAGACTTGATTCTTCCTTGGTCTGCCTCGTTGTTTTTTAGTTGGTGGCTCTTTAAAGTCGTTCTCACGTGTGGTCTTATTATGCCCTTGTTGTTGACATTTTGAGAAAGTCATGACTCGGTGAGCCCGGCTTAGTTTGCTCTCTGTCTCATATCCTCCCTTCTTCTTGTCATGATTTTTAGGCCTACCAGAATTTCCAGCTCTATTAGGTGATGGGATCACACCTATTCTATTGGTCTGAGGCCACTGTATTCCATAACTGTATGTCTCACGCCACCTGCATAAGTGTGAGCATAGGTTTGAGAAACAATGAGGACATAGTTTCAAACTCATACACAAAACATAAAGGAAGTAGCTATGTACCTGATTGTTGTGTAACAATCATCTACATACTCGGACAATTTCTTTCCTACAAGTATAACCTTAGCAGCATGAATACATGGAATGCCATTCATTTGCCAGCTCCTACACGCATATGTTCGTCCTTCCAAGCATACCACGTATGAATGACCTTTGTACTCAACCTCTGTTTGTGGTCCAATTGCCCAATGCAACCTACATTCTTTTGATTGCTTCTCAACCTTATCTAACTCATTCATTGTCTTCTTTATGAACCTTGTAGTCAAATTATTAGCTAATTTGGACCTATTGTAATTCCTAGTCATACATTGTAGTCTAATTCCCTTTAACAGGTCTAGCAAGGGCTTCTTCCTAGGTTCTCTGATGGTCTTGTTGAAGGATTCACTAAGGTTATTCAAGACATCATTGCATAATGAACCTAAACTGAAATAGGCTCTAGACCATGACTTTAGTTTGTGGAGCAGTAGAGATTTATGTGCACTTACAGCATATGCCTGAAGTGCATCAAGGTTGTGCTTGTACAAACATGGTGTGTATGACTTAGCTATGTACCAGAATAGCTTTTGTAGCCTCAGATCCTTTCCACCTTTTCTCCAGTTCTCATAAACATGCCGACAACACTGCCTATGTTCTGCTTCAGGTAAAACAATTTGTATCGCCTTAGCCAAACCCTGCAAGATCAAACTCAGAAGGATTAAAACTCAGATCAAACTCTATGATCAAACTCATAACGATTAAGTTAACTGTAACATCACCTTTTGCTTGTCAGACATTAAAACATAATTGTTCCCTAAACCCAACTTCAAATCTTTTGCTAAATGTTTGACAAACCAATCCCAATTGGTGTCATTCTCTATCTCTACCACTGCCCAAGCTATAAGGACAATCCTATTGTCCCCATCTCTACCAACTGCAGCCAACAACTGACCCTTTATATCCCATTTTAAGAATGCACCATTTAACCCTATCACTGGCCTACACGTCTTCAACCAAGACTCTTTCTGTGACTGAAAACAAATATATAGCCTATAAAACCTCGGCTTGCTTCCAACTGTAGCTCCTGGGATGGTTTCGATATCAAAGGTGGACCCTGGATTACTCCTAAGAACTTCAGCTTGATAGTCCCAGATCCTATCAAAGTGCTCTTCATGTGTTTTCTCCTCTGTTTCATCAACATCGTCTTCGCCTTGATACAAGAGTTTTCCTTAGCATTCAGTTTATACTCTCTCAGAATTTCAGTTTGTATCTCCTTCGCAGTCATCTTCGGATTCAATCTTAACCTCTCAGCAAACAAACTTGCAATTGCAGACCGTTTTAGTAGCTTTGACTCTCCTGTCAACTCACATGTATGTTTCTTTACATACGTCTTGATCATCAACTTCTGTTTCCTCTTCTCAAACGCATAGTAAATCTTCCAAGGACATGGAGCCTGATCTTCTCTCATCGTAGCAGCACAAATTGCACCAGTCTTTAAAGCAGATGATCTAACATACTTGATGTTGTACCTGGTCGTAAGTGTGTATCTAAGGCAGAGATGCTTGAATTCATCAGCATCTGAGAACGTTTTACCCAATCGCAGCAACTCCTCTGGATCCATGTCTTCCCTGTAAGCATCTGCAAGTCTCATTTTTTCTTCATTCTCCTCGTCAGATGACAGAGGATCAAGTACTTTATCTTTATCCCATGCATAGTCATCACCATCGTCTTCATCTACATCACAGTGATCATTCCTCGCCTCATCTCCGAAAATAGCTAAATTTGTACACGTTTCTTCTGTAATTCCACCATTATCCTCTGCTTCATTAATGTCTTCCTCACTCAGATCCTCCCTATCAATCGGATCCTCCCTCTCAATCGGAACCTCCCTCTCAATACCTCTACCAACTTTACCTCGCTTCGTCGAGATTTTGGGTTCAGACCTAGTAGCTCCACCACGACCGCTTCTAGTTTTCTTCGAGTCTTCGCTTCGTCGAGATTTTGGGGACATACCCAGTGGTTTTTCAGGCATAACCTTCTTCTTTTGTTGAGGAGAGCTTCAAAGAGGTGGATTTTCTTTGGATTCAGACCTCTTCTTTGCACCACCACCACCATCTTTTCTTCCCCTTTTTGACAGCAAAGAACTCGAAGCAGGTGGACTCTCACCAAGCGGATCGTCTTTGAGAATGAAATTCCGAGATGATCTCCGAACCAACTTTCCGTCTTTCATGAATCTAGTCCTTGCCATCAAAAAATCGATGTAGGGATTTAGGTCTCAGTTGAGAAAAATCGATTTGAGAATTTAGGGATTTCTGGTTCTCGATATGAAAGAAGGTTTTTAATTGACTCGTAATTATTAGAGGATATATACAATTGTTTTCATTAAACATATGAATGTGTCGCTAGCTCTAGTGGCAAACACCCTCCTTCTTCACCTTTCGAACACGAGTTCGAAACTCATACTCAACAATTTTTTTTTACCCAAAACGACGTCGTATAAATTAACGACAACAGTAACACGAGTATTAACGGCTGTTTAATTTTCTGTTAAACCAACTAACATTGTGCTTATCATGGCAAGTCAACGTGACTTGCGTAAAACAAATGGCAAGTCAAATATAATTCAGAATTGTTTTGGTTAGTAAAGAAGTTTGGGTTTTGTTTGGCCATTCGTGAAAAGTTTAGACTTTTTTTGGCCGATTTCCCATTATATTAATGATTTTTTGATGTAATTTTTGATAGTTTTTGGAGGTTTATTAATATGTATGGTGCTGACCAAAAAAACCTATATAACTCTTGTTTTTTTTTTTAAGAAAAACAGTTGGTACTTAGACAGAAAAAAGTAGTTACATTTTATAGAAAAATGTAATCAAAGGAATTAAGCAAATTCTGACACCGAAGATTTGGATACAACATTTATACAGAGTTATATGTCTTTTTTATATGTATATATCAGTGTCACTATCGTACACAACTTTTAGCATTAAAATAATTTTCTAAGGTGATAGAGACACGATGACGAGAACATACAAATATATTATTTGTCTTTTAACGTTAAAACTAAACAAAAAGATATGGTTTCATATTATTAAGAAAAGATATCTCTATAAATGTTTTGTCTTATATTTGTGTATTTTTCAGTTATATTGTTCAGCTTATGCAAGCTTCTGCCACAAAGAAATCCTAGATAGAAGGAGAAAAAAGCAACAAAGAAGAAATCGACATTGAAATTAATCTGCATCTATGTAGTTTTTAATAATATTTAAAATTAATTTAGTCATTTTAATATTTTTAGAGTATATCTACATCTAAGCTTTCTCCAAATGCATCTACTATTTTTCAAAATTTTAAATAAATTTAATTGTTCCATTTAGCAATTTTATATTTGATAGTAAAATGTGTTAAACGAACCATATTTTGTAGATAGAGAAACGACCATGACTTTATAAATAAAAAAATTACATAATGTCGGGTCTCTTGGTTTTTTGTTGGTTTTGGCCAAATATGAAAAATGCTTTCTGTTTCAGTGAGAGAATATCCGACCAAACTATGGTGTCTGTTGTGCAGTGCCATCTGAATCGCATAAAATCAAACAAAACAAATTACGATTGGGCTTTATATTGGGCTTCACTCATTTCGGCTCATTTATTTTAATCAAATATTACAGAAAAGAAAAGGAAGAAATGATAATAAAAGTGCTCGTCAGTTACCATCCATGTTGCTTCTGAAACGGAATTAAGCACTACGTGTCGTTTTAAAACATACAATTTTTCGTAATTTCTGAAGTTTCATTCAGGGTATTATCGTCAATCTATCAGATTAAATGTTTCAATCAATGTTATTAGGAACTGTTTTTTAAGATTTACAGAGGAAGAAAGTGGAAATAAACCTAACAAAGGGAAATCTTCATTTCTTTCAAATTCCTTTTAAGTTATTCTTCGAGGAGGTGATCCATTGTCACCTCTTTAGATTCTGCATTCTCTAATTCCTTCAATTTCCTCTACAATGTCTTCTGCTGACAATCTTACCGACAAAAATATTGTTTTCAGAAAACTCAAAGCAAAATCTGAGAACAAGGTTTCTATTTATCTCTTTTTTTTTCTGAAATTTCTCCCTTTATTTTGCAACTTGTCTTGAAACTCGTCTATCTGATCGTGTGTGTCTAGATCTGGGGGTTGTTTGACTCGATCTTCGATTGGGAATATGTTGTTGATCCCAATTTTCGTTATGATTTGCCAATTTTAGGTATGCTTCGATTGTAGTGCGAAAAATCCCACATGGGCATCAGTTACGTACGGGATTTTCCTCTGCATTGACTGTTCTGCTACTCATCGGAATCTCGGTGTTCATATCAGCTTTATCAGGTACACTTTTTGAGCTGAGAGGTCCAGTTAGCATCTCACTAGATTCTTCGGTATTATTCTGGCTCAGAGTTACTGTTGCATTATTTTTGTTTTGGCTAAGGTCTGAGATTCTCAATGCCAGATTCGTTGAACAATAATAGGACTCTGTTTTAAAATCAGCATTCAGTCTTTTGACTCTAATTCCACTAGTGTCTTATAATTAGACTGATTCAAATTATTGATCCATTGACTAATTAAAGATTTTTTAAACTGGTTCTTTGTCTTATTGGATTGAATGACGCCACATTACGTTTTATAATTGCTGCAACTTTTTTTTTATATTTCTCTGTTTGGTGTAGATCAACGAATTTAGACTCATGGAGCCCTGAGCAGCTTAGGACAATGATGTTTGGTGGTAACAACCGCGCTCAGGTGTTCTTTAAGCAACATGGATGGACTGATAGTGAAAAAATCGAGGCTAAGTACACTTCAAGAGCTGCTGATTTGTATAGGCAGATTCTTGCTAAGGAAGTTGCTAAAGCAATTGCAGAAGAAACTAATTCTGGTCTACCGTCTTCTCCTGTTTCTACTTCTCAGCTACCAGAAGCATCTAATGGGGTTTCTTCTATTGCTGTCAAGGAAGAGTTATCTCCTAAACATGAAGCTACCAGTGCGACTTCTTCACCTAGAGCTACTAATACAGTTGTGCCTAGTACGTTTAAGAAACCTATTGGTGCTAAAAGGACAGGAAAAACTGGTGGTCTTGGTGCAAGGAAGCTTACTACTAAGGTTAGTCTTGGGTTGTTTTTGGAGCATTGACTTGAATTCTCTCTTGTTGGGATTTAAAGATGGGATCTTGTTTTTGGTACAATGTAGCCAAAGGATAATCTCTATGAGCAGAAACCGGAAGAAGTTGCGCCAGTTATTCCAGCTGCGTCTTCAACTGATAATGGAGAGAGCAAATCGCTAGCTGGTTCATCATTTGAGTCTCGGTTTGAGTACAATGACGACTTTCAATCTGGAGGACAAAGTGTTGGTACAAAAGTGCTTAACCATGTTGCACCACCGAAATCGTCAAGCTTCTTTTCGGATTTTGGAATGGACAATTCTTTCCCCACAAAATCAAGCTCCAACTCATCAAAATATCAAGTAAAGCTGTGGTTTTCATAAATAAAAATAGTAAATTGGTATTGCCACCCTCTGTAAAACTATGTTTTTTTTTGTTTAATAGGTTGAAGAATCAGATGAAGCAAGAAAGAATTTCACAAACGCAAAGTCCATTTCTTCAGCTCAGTACTTTGGTGATCAGAACAAAAACGCTGATCTGGAATCGAAAGCTACTCTTCAGAAGTTTTCAGTAAGTAACATTCCACACAATTTCATAAGAACATATCTCATCCTCTGATTCTAATGCCATTGTGGAATACACAGGGATCAACATCAATCTCCAGCGCTGATTTTTATGGACACGACCAAGATGATTCCAATGTTGATATAACCGCTAGTGATCTCATTAACCGACTTTCTTTCCAGGTAAAAGATTCATACTCCTGAATCTATTGTTCTTCTTCTACAGATATTAACCTATTGATGAATGTTCGGTTTCAAATGTTTGTTTCAGGCGCAACAAGATTTGTCGTCACTGGTAAACATAGCAGGTGAAACAAAGAAGAAGCTTGGAACTTTGGCTTCTGGTATCTTCACTGATCTTCAAGACAGAATGCTGTAAGAAGAACAAGAGCTCTTGTGTATTTGATCTTACAGTGAAAAAGAAATGAAGAAAAACGATATATATTAATTTATCAAAAAAACGATATATTGGAAACTTCAAATGAGGTTTTCCTCTCTTTGTTTTTATAGAGCTTTTTGGAATTGAGACGTGGCTATTGTTGTTATCGATCATATGGATATTATTATATTGAATATGTTATAGACTTCATCAATCTTTGTTATTTTTAATCAAATTTTAATGTGATTATACAATCAAATATGAAAGATTTTGTTTTTGTCTTTGTTTTTTTTATGGATTATTTGGTATATTTGGAAAACTCGAAATAGTTTCTATTTTACACAAGGGGACCTCGATCCACAAATAGTTTTGGGACGGGCACAGTCTGATTATATAGAATGGAATGTGGCCCGTATGTCTACTACGAATATGCGTAGATTATGCGTATCCAAAATTGATTCGTCTAAGTCTCCAAGAATTTTCCCTACTACAACTAATCTCAGTTTCACAGGCTATAAATGCTATGTAGATGCGTCCTAGAAAGACGCTGCCCTTTTCACAGGAGTCGAGTGGGTCTGCTTTCCAGATTCAGTGAACAGAGTTTGTTCGGGATCAAGACGAATTCATCAGTGTTTATCAGTCCTGCATGCGGAGTTGGAGGCTGTGATCTGGACGATAGAGGCGCTCGTAGAGCTTCAGATACAAGAAATGGAGATATCATCGGATTGTGAGGCAGTATACCACATCTTACAGTCCACGGAGGAGTGGCCAGTGTTCCTTTTGTATCAGGCAGAGTATCGACAGCTTTCAGCTAGGTTTTCTTCTTGTTTGCTCTCAATTATCCTCAGAATCTTAAATTATAAAGCAGACGCCTTTGCCAAGGCATGTTGTGTATCTGTTTTATAATTTGGGATGGATTGTTTTTTAATTGTGTTCTTGTGATTTACCATTGTCAAAAAAATGAAAGATTTTGTCAATCATGATTTTCACATTTAATACGAAAATTATAATATTACTTACTTTTTTTTTGGATTTACAGTATTCTTCTTTTCTAATGTGTTTTTTCCATTCAAGTTAGAATTTTTTTCCCGTTTTATCCGATTGCTATATTTTTCATTTTCTCCAGTGAATTAATATATTTTTATGGATTGATGGAAAACTTTGTCTCCCCTTGTAAGATTTTTAAATTTTATGGTTGACGTAAATGGTTTTTAGCCTAGTGGCATGCGGTAAATCCACATATGCCAGCTCATTTGCATATCCAGGGATCGAGTCCCCCGCCTACATTATGTAGGAATTTGACTATTTGGTCGGCCAGTTGTGACCCAATATAATTTGCCATTAATAAAAAAAAATCATATGGTTGACTCAACAATTATTCTATTTCGTAAATTTGTAAATATTTGTTGAATCCTCCAAAATAAAAGCAAAACATGTTGAACTAGGTTGAAATAAAGTTCTACATAGAACCAAAATCTATATTAATATAAATGATTTGTACTATTACCGAATAATTCTTTTATATATGGTTGACTTGAATTATGGCATTAAAATAATAATAAAAAGGGTAAAAAATCCAAATGTTGACCACCGACCTAAAAAACATTCTACCGTATTTGGAAGCATATCTGTATCAGAGGACAACTTTACAGTTTTACGCCTAAATTTTAATTTGTGGAGATTAAAAACCCTAAAAAATGGCGATTCGATTTTCCCTCCCAATTCAAATCTTCTCCTAGGCTCCTTCTTCCTCACCTTCCATCCACTTTCCCTGCCGATTTTTCTTCAAATTCCTTTTACTTGAATTCTTGCTGCGGATTTTTACCCCCTATCGATGAAACCCTAGTTTTCAGTCAGAAATCGTACTCGATGACGATGCTTATGTCTGATTCCGACGTACCTTCATCGATTTCCTCTCAACCGCCGGTAATTCCCAACTTGGTCGAAACCGTAGACGAGTCTTCTTCACCAATTCCGTCGATTGAAGCCCATGTTAGTCAGTCATTGGCTCTTTCGTCTCCAGATCGAGACAGCGATGATCCATGTTCATCAATTGCGCCTCGAAATTCAGATGAACCTACCTCTTCTTCGCTAATTGAAACCCATTTCGCGACTTCTCCGGTCAATCTGGACCACAATGAGTGCATCGATGGAACACAAGTGGCGCCACAGTCTCAGATTCTGCCATCAAGCCTTTCTGGAAGCAATAACTCGTTACAAGTTACGAGTGACTCGCAAGTCCCAGACGATATACCCGATGAAATCTGGGATGAGTGTTCCTCTGATCTTCCAGAAATTCATCGACCGTGGACGCCAATTGTCTCTCCTGGCTGTGGAAGTGATGATGACAACTCTAAAATGGAATGTAGCCAACCCTTGCTGTTAGGATTTCAGCAGGAACCTATAATAATTGAGGAGCTCACTGGTGTTGTATGTTCTGATTTCATTGGGTTTCAATTTGGTTTCTTTTTGGTTGTACTGTTTTCAGTTTTGATCTCTGAGTACGATTTGACATTTTCGTAGGGTGCTGGGCTTTGGAATTTAGGCAACACATGTTTCCTTAATTCGGTGTTGCAATGTTTCACTCACACTGTGCCGCTTATGGAGAGCCTTTGTTCATATAACTATCAAGAGCCCTGTAACTGTAAGATTCTTAATGTAGCTTTTTATGGTTTATGTTATCTTGTAATTATCTTTGAATCTGCAGGTGGAAATGAGAAGTTCTGTGTTATGAGGGTTCTTCGAGGTCACATCGACGCTGCGCTGAGGCCTGCAAAATATCCGTTGTCTCCGTATTATTTTCTTCACAATCTCAATTGTATCCTTCATAGAATTTTCCTGATTCGATCCATAAATGCTGTCATTAAGTTTATATGAATATGTGGATTTTTCTGATTTTGTTTATAAGATGAATCTGTTTATCCTTAGCGACCACAGATTTTTCGCCTGACTTCCAGTGTGGCCAACAAGAAGATGCTCACGAGTTTCTACAGGCTTTTTTGGATAAGTTGGAAAGATGTTGTTTGGATCGGAAAAGTTATTGTGGCGATGTCTCTTCTCAAGATGATAACATTGTTGAGCAGATCTTTGGGGGTCGTCTCGTCAGTGGGGTAAGAATTCAGCTGACACTACATATTTGGTCGAGTTTCAAAGCTATTTTCTGTATGAGTTTTAATTTTTTTGTTTGATTACACTAAACATGTGTGTTTCTTTTTATAGCTTCGTTGCTGCAACTGTAACTCTGTTTCTGAGACATTTGAACATTCTGTTGGGTTGAGTTTGGAAATTGAAGATGTAGATAACCTTTGGAGTGCACTAGAATCCTTTACCCGTGTGGAACGACTTGAAGAGGAACTGACCTGTGATAGTTGTAATGAAAAAGTTTTTAAGGAGAAGCAACTCTTGCTTGATAAGCTGCCTGTGGTTGCCACATTCCATCTGAAGAGATTCAAGAATAATGGATTTTTTATGGAGAAGATCTTCAAGCATGTCAAGATCCCGTTGGAGCTAGACTTGCAGCCATATATGAGGGATAGCCAGCAAACCGATGTATGTGAAACTTGCAGTAAAGTCTCTCAAGTACTCAAAATTCAATATATATATATATATATATATATATATTTAAGATTACACACTTTGAAACCCGCTTCATTTCTTTTGAACTTCAGGTTTCTACAAAATACCATCTTTATGCTATTGTAGAGCATCTGGGGATTTCATTAGCTTACGGTCATTACCACTCCTATGTGAGGTCAGCCCCCAAGATATGGCATAGATTTGATGACCCGCAGGTGATATATTAGTAATTTTGGTTGATTTTGGTTGGTCAAATAATTTCGATAAATTAAGTCTCCCTTCTTGTTTTTTTTACTAACCTCTGCAGGTCACCAGAATCGATGAAGACAGTGTGCTGTCACAGGATTCATATATTCTTTTTTATGCAAGAGAAGGGATTCCCTGGTTTTGTAGAGCCTATGAAGAGATGCAGCCATTGCTTGCAGCTAGTTTGATAAATTCTTCGCCAAAGTCTGTGCTCAATTCTACCAACGGGGAGTGTTTATCGGAGACGAGTTTTGAGAATGTCGACAACTCCAACAAACCCTGCGACTCAGCGGGAGTTTCTAACAATGATGTCAAGACAGAAGAAACTATTGTTTCTATCTCTAACGAGCAAACCGAAGATGTGTTTCTATCAGCAGAATCTAGTGGTGAAGATTCTCCCATGTCAGAGCTTTTGGACCCGCTTCAGACTGAAGTTTATTATAATCCATGCACTGAGAAAGAACCTGATTCTTATACAGCCATTGAAAATGCTAGCGCTGGTGATGACTTTTTTCCTCTGCTCATGGTTCAAAATCAATACTTGCCTCCAAAACCGAAAGGTACTATAGTATTCTATTATTGCAGTAAGATTGTTGACACATTTTTAAGCGACTTTTTTTACTTTCTTCAGATCAATGTTTACTTATGGGGTTTAGTACTTGGTGTGTGATGCAGCAGATTTGAAGGAAACAGGATTTGGTTCTAAGGACATCATGAAGAGACCTTCACCTCGTGCTAGAGAGATGTTGGATCAAGCCATTTCTAAAAACGATTCTCCTCCCAAAAAGATAAAAACAGCTTGAAATTGTCTAAAGCATGTAATGCTTATTAACTCCAAATTTCTTCTAGGTGTGACATAGATGGTTAATGACTTTGATTAGATGAGACTAAATCAGGCTTAATCGTTTTTGGTTTTGTGCATAACAGTAGTTGGAGCACTTTGATGTCGACTTGGTTTATTGGTAAAAGTCAAGAAATTAATATCTTCTAAAGCTTTAGATTCGACAAAGTGGTTTTTTTGTTTCTATTTTCCGACAATTATATATGATGTTTTTGGTTTCGAAGATCACTTAGACCAGAGACTTCGACCAAATATAAAATAATTCGAGTTGGATCGATTATTCAACCGCTCATTTTTGACCTCTTGCTATAATAATTCAAGTAATTATGTCAAATAAGTACACTTATCAGTAAAAACCTGAAGATAATAATATTCATTATATCTACATCTCAATTTTTGTAATGAATTGTATAGAAATTTACAAGAAGTGTTTGTAATCAAATGTCCTGGAATTGGTGAAATAAATACAGTAGTACTAGTTATGTCTGGGTATTCTGGTCGGTTTTGAATAATATTCATTCAAATTCAAATCCTTCGAATATAAAATTTTTATATTCATATAAAATTGTATATGTTTCAATTATGGCGTGCCGTGTCCAAGTGCTTCAATTTTGACTATACCTTTCATGTTTTTTCTTTTTTTTTTTCTTTTTAAAAAGTATTTTAGTTTTAACGCCAATGAAAATAACTCGTGTTCATATGTTTTCTCTATTTTTGATAAAGGCCTTTCTTATGTTCATATGTTTTAAAACGATTTTTCCTCACAATTTTATTATGAGTTACACAAAAGTTCACATAATTGTATATATATACACATACATATTGTCATATTAACTAATCTTTTCTTGATAAAATTTCTACTAATCTTTTTAGTTTTAGTTCTACTTTATAAATAACGTGTTATAAGTTCACGAATAATACTCACTACAAAAGTAGAATGAATGATATAATAATTGTTGTTAGATGAAGTTATATGTTACGGGTTTGATTCATAATGAAAAGCATAATACTCTTTTAAGAATTAATCGTATTTCAACTTAAATTTTTTTGTAATATAATTGGTCTTTAAAAGAGTATTATACTCACTACCAATCAAATCATACGTCTTATAAATGTAAACTTGTGCAGAATTTTCGGAAAAATAGTTATATACGTATGAACTGCATTTAATATGATAGAGATAATAATGTGATCAGAGTATTTTGTAACTTAAAGAAAAAACATATGTTATTAAATGAAAAGTAAGAAAATCAGGATTTGAGAATATCAAAATTTTGGAAGTCGAGTTGGTGTTCTTTTTCAAAGTCAATGGACAATAAAATGCAAACAAGAGAAATGTGTTCCTATTTTCTACTATTCAAATGAGTGCACATATTTGTCAAAATTATCACAAATGTTACTAACTTATCACGTCAACAATAGAAAACATTTATACTTTTAAATACTTTTTTACTTTTGCATTTTTTTTTTTTTTGTGTTGAAAAAAACAAATCGGCCTCTTTCTTCCATCCACCATCATGCATGACAAATGAATAAAAGCTGTTATTATCATATGACGTCTATTGAAATGCATTTTATATTGTTTCCTTTTAATTTATTTCCTTGTCGTCATTCTTTTATATTATATACATTATCATAGGCTTGAAAAGAAGTTTATTATACATTGTAGGATTCATTAGGTGAAACATGGATGTTCTAATTATCAACACAAACTACATGATTATTTTAAAAATAAACCATATTTTAAGAAAAAAGTAATTTTGTCAAATAGTTTAACTTTTATTTCTGTAAGACTTTTACCGGAAACCGATTCTAAATAATTATATATCCTATACAATAAATTTGGGACATATCCACCCTTATAAATCTCACTAATAACCAAAAAAATGATGTTTACTTTTATCTATTTGGATTTTGTCGACAGCGACACCGACCAGCGACTAGCGACAACGATTACTATTTTAGTTTTATGTTCTTTTAGCAGTCGTTGTAACTAGTCGCTGCGACCAGTCGCTGTGTTGTTCTTTTTGCAGTCGCTAGCGACCAGCGACTAACAATTTTTTATAATATTTGTTAAATTTATAATTTATAATTTATAATAAAAATTAATATGTAATATCAAAATAAAAAAATTTAAATAATAATTTTAAAAAATGTAATAATGAAACTTAGCAAAAAAAAAAAGTAAAATATAAGTTAAAATTTAAAATAATGTAAAATATAATATTTTAAGTTTTAAATATAAAAATATGTATATCATTTAACATTTTTGTTATACTTAATATTTTATTTATATATAAGTTTATTAACATTATACATATATGAAATATAATAATTTATTATCTATTAGTATATAATTTGTATATATGATATACAATTATTATATTACTAATATTTTTAAATTAGAATAAAGTAAAAAATATAGAACAAAAAATTATATTATATATTAATTTAAAAAAACTAAAAATATAAAGAATATAATAAAGTAAAAAGTTAACAACAAAAATTTATATTATATATTAAATTTTTATAATTTTATTTATTTATTAGTTTATATATATGTAAATTATATATGGATTTTTATAAAAATTTATAGGTAGCTACAAAATTTTAATTTATTTTATATATTTTTATATTTTATTTTATTTATTTTAAAAATAATTAGTGAAAAAAGTTAGAAAAAAAATTTAGTCGCTATGTTGTTCTTTTGGCAGTCGCTGAATTTTTCAGTGACTAAAAAACAAAGTCACTGGTCGCTGCGATCAGTCGCTGGTTCAGCGACTATCAAAAGAACATGATTTGGTCGCTGTCGCTAGCGACTGTGAAATGAACATAACCTTAAGCAATTATTGTTTTTGAAGCTGAAGAGAATTAAGAGTTCAAGTTTTGAACACATATTTTTCCTTTTGTTAAAAGTTCTGAGTACATCTTTTTATCAATATTAATTCATTTGTATCATCATATTAACTGAGATATGACAAGGATTCAAAAACTTTTGGATTATGGAATAAATATTCTCTCCATTCTAATTGTTAAATGATACATATTCTCTATTTTGATGTATATTTGATTTACTATAAATATATTGAAACAATTATTTGGTTAAAGTAGATCAAAACAGATGCAGATGAGTCGATGCTGGTGAGAAGGTCTAGCCGTCAAAAAAACCGAAGGAAAGTACATATGTCACACAAGATTACAAGTCTATCTGAAGTCCAACTCTAATCAAAACTACATATGTACTTTACTATTTTACTTTGCTTTTTTTCTTTCTCTTCTTAAACCTTTCTGCGTTTACTATTCACGTATTAAATAAAAATTTCATTTCATAATTTTTTAAAACTTGTATGAAAAAATCTCAAAACATCTTTCAAATTTAAATTGAAATTTGTAAAAGATAAACTTGTGTTTTCAGAGATTTGTAATTCTTGAGGTTCCTTCTCATCTTTTTTTATAATGGTAGCAAAAAAAAACAAAAAAAAACTGAAAAAATTAGTTATACTATTTGTCTACTCCCTTTGTTTCATTATAAACAATGTTTTACCTTTGTTTTTTTTGTCTCAAAAGATATGATATTTTAGATGTTCAATACATAAATTGATTTATTTATTTATTTAATTCTACACTATTAATTATAATATAAGGATATTTTAAATCGTTTCATAATTTTTTTTAAATATTATGCACAATCCTTGAACATCATTTACAATGAGTATAATTTTATATAATGAAAGATATAAATATAAAAGGAGATTTCCTTTTCAAGTGATGCAAAATGGGATAGTTAGTACTGACTTTGCTATGTTTTAATCACCTAATTAATTTGGAAGAAACAACCAAACGCAAGCACTAATAAACAAAAGGATGTGTTTACTATAATCACCCATCTTCCGACCTAAATTTCTGCATTCATTACTTCTTTATTAATTAAATAAACAAAAGTTATAAAAAAAGTACAAATGGATTCGGTTATAATGTCCCATTCATGAGCTTGTCTCCGCCTATTGCTCGCTTTAAATCCTATAACAAATGGAATCTAATTATTGATATCATCCATCTTCGTATATTATATACAAATTATACACCATTAATAATTACATAACAACAAACTAAAGTGCGATTCACACTTGTTCCAACTCATTCTTATGCATTTCTTACATATTATATGAAATACACTCGCGTGGACATACACACACAATTACATCACTTCACTGTAACTGTATATAAATCCAAATTAATTTACGTAATTAATAAAATTTGGATTTTTGGCCTCTTAGAGCTGCTTAATGGTGATACACTGTTAAGTCTTTAGTTAATTGTTTAATAATAAATTTGATTTTAATTTATAGTTTGAGACTCAATTAATTTTTGCAATTTTTTAGTGGTTTAATAGTAAGACTCAAAAAATAATAATAATAAATTAATCTTCAAATTTTTAAAAAATTCACCAAAAACTTGAAAATCAAATTACTATATATCTAATATAATAGGTTGCATCAAATAGTAAACATATATTACAATACATTAAATTATAAACAATTTGATTCTAGTATTCATTTATGCTAAATGTTTGACAAATATACTCAACCAAATCATCTTTCAATTGGTTATGCATTCGTTCCTCTCGAATTCGAGCTCGATTGGCCATCATATTGTTTACATTGGTAGGCATCTCCGTAGAATACGTGAACTCCACATGTGATGTCCCGCTTCCTTCTCCTAGTTCGGATTTCGATAAATCATATTGAGTGCATTGGTCTTGTTTGTCTTCAACGATCATATTGTGCAATATGATACATGCCCACATTATGTTGCCTATATTTGCTTTGTCCAAGCAAAGAGATGGGTTTCAAACAATAGCAAACCGAGCTTGCAACACTCCAAAAGCACGCTATATCTCTTCTGACAGCTTCTTGATAATTAGCAAATAATGATGATTTCTTATCTTGTGGGCGAGAAATTGATTGCATGAACGTCGTCCACTTCGGATATATACCATATGTGAGATAGCAAACTATATGGTATTGACGCCTATCAACAACGTAGTTGAACGGAGGAGGTCAACCTTTTAATATATCATCAAAAATTGGTGAGCGGTCAAGAACATTAATATCGTTACATGTATCCGGAAGACCAAAAAACGTGTGCCAAATACATAGATCTTGTGAAGCCACAACCTCTAAAACAATTGTGGGTTTTTCATGTCACGTGAATATTGTCCTTTCCAAGCTGTTGGACAATTCTTCCACTCCCAGTGCATACAAGCAATGCTTCCTATCATCCCGAGAAATCTTTGAAACTCTCCAATATCTAGTAATCGTTGGAGATCCTCAGGTGTTGGCATTCTCAAATACTCATTTTTGAACAATTATATAACTCTGACGACAAATTTTTCTAAGAAAATTCTGCTAGTGCTTGCACTCATCCGAAGGTATTCATCAATCACATCAGGTGCAACACCATATGCCAAAAGATGAATTGCGGCTGTACATTTTTGTAAAACATGGAAACCAAGTCTTTCAGTGGTATTTGGTCTCTTTTGAAAGAATACTACTTCAATTGATAGTCTTTCAACAATACGCATGAACAGTCGCTTGCTCATTCTAAATCGTCGCCGAAACATGTTATCGGGGTAATTTGGCTGCTCACAAAAGCAATATTTCTATAACTGAATATATCCCGCCTCTTTACCTCTTTCTATATGAATTCGTGTTTTTTTTGCTTGCTTGGCCGCTTGACATTCCTTGTACTCATTTATAAAATCTTCAAAACCTTTGTCGAAAATCTTATCAAAATTTTCATCGAATCTTTGATTGATAGGTTCATCAAAAGACATGTTTTTTTTTTTGTTGGTAAATTTGAATCCTTAGAAAAAAGTATAAGCAGAAAGAAATTATAACAGTAGATGCATCAACTGCCATCAATTTCTTCCCAACTATTGTTGATCCTGTGAACATGATTTTTCTTACTTGATTAGCACAAGAAGCAAAAAAACAGTCAATTGAGTAGGTTAGTTATCATGTACCACTCACTTCTAATGACATACATACATATAACAACAAGTACACAAAGATGATTAGAGAAATCTGAGGACTCGAAAGCAAAGCATCTCCAATTACAAGAGCATTTCCCATGACCACATTCAGTACACCCTATTGATAAAACATGCAAATACATCATGAAAGTTAAAAATACAAAAAGATAAAAGTGAACCTGTTTAGAATCATGACCACATTCAGTACACCCTATTGATAAAACATGCATATATCAAATTTAGAATCACGAATGGACAAACCTGTTTTGAAACCAACAATCGACTATCAGACAAGTTAGGAGGAACTATATCCCCGTATATACGTTTTGCCTCTTCTGCATAGTACTCAATTAAACTTGCGCCATATGCGACCTGTAAACTAAAATACAGAATCATATGTTGTACTTAAGAATGATTGTAACAGTTGAGACAAGCCCCGACAGCACATTCAATGTTCTCAAATATGAAGTGAATAATCTACCTCTCCTATGGCCTCCTTTAATGGCTTTCCTTGCTCCAAAGTTATAAGTTGTCCAAGTTCTTCCTTGTGTGCAATCAGGAGGTCATACCTATGTTTAGAGAAACAAAGTGGATCAAAACCTTCCGTTCCAGCAAGTGCATAATTCTCAAATAAGATAGTAGAAAATGTCCACCAGCACATTGTCCAGTGTGAATAAAAGTGACCATCAAATATTTTGCGTTTATTCAAAAAGAAATAAGCTCAAGTGAAGACATAATAATTTAAGTATATCATTAAGAAATTCTCACAAAAAGAAGCTCAAGTAATTAAGAAGAGAAACCTTATGTCACATACATGTAAATGCTTCGTAAGAAGATGCAATAACATCATTTGTCTCTTTTGTTCCCATACGTGCAACATCAGCTAAAATTTCACCGGTTGCTGGATTGTTTACCTGTAAAGAAAAATATATGATGACAACATAAATGATTACAAATAAAAGCTCGAGAAGACTAAAGTTAAATCGAGATAAAGTAAGAGGCATAGATGTAATGACCTTGATTGTCGTCTTATCATACGAATCAATCCACTTCCCTCCTATTAGACCTTGTGTTCGTAATAGACCAAAATTCCGGAGCTTTTCGGAAAATCTTTGTGCGTCCATACTCATCTGGTAATCAATCCAATTTATGAGTAACATAAAGTCATCACAAGTTACAAAACTTCTCATATTCTCTTGGATAAGCTTTTAGCAAAACATCAAGACAAAAATGTGTTCTTGTATCTTTGGTAAAACAATACCCATTTATCCATTTCTAATTATTCCTCTTTATGAGACAAAGAGATCAAAAGACACTAGAAAGGGGAACCCATATATAGATTGTGTTCTGATTCTATCATCAATCGAAAGAATCATTTTGCTGAATTTACGAGTAATAAGAATATACAAAAGAAACTATTGAGAAGATTTACCTGACGACACTGAGAAGAGACGAGGAGAGAAGCATGTAAAGACAAAAGCTTTCGACAACCATCAAAGGCTACATGCACTGCAGCTCCGACTACATCACCACTTCCAAAACTTGGGTTGATAGAATCGAACAAGACGACGATGACCAATAATCCAGAGACCACCAGAGCTTCGATATCAGTAGTCTCTGGTTCAGTCTGGGCGACTGATTCAGCAAATTTTGGACACAATTTCACTCAATACTAATTGGTATCGAACAAGTTAGACACACCTCCGCCGTTGAATTTGATGGAGACGGTGGAAATCGCCCATAGAGAATTCTAGAGAAATTTTTTTTCTTAAGCTATATGAAAAAGAAGAACGATTTCTTTCTTCAAAACAAAATTCAATGTTCGGCCAAGATGGAACCACGTCATATGTTGAGATGTTTGTTTTGTCTCAACGTATAAAGACGTTTCAATGCCAAATTTGTGGCCAAATTCTTTTTTTTTTCAGTTTTATGATATTCACATAATATCACCACTAAACATGTTCAGAAAATGTTTACGAATGATCAAACTTATTTATCCCACTTCAAGAAAAGGGTAAATTTTGATTTTTTTTTTTATCAAAACAGTTGGTCAAAATTTATTATTTTTTCTCGTAATGTTTGTCATTTGAAAAACTGAAACTCTTTAAGAAAATATGACTAAAGTGAATATTGAACCAACTGAACCAATTCAACTTAGTGTATATATAACTATAGATTAAAATTCTAATAAGAAAAATGAATGAAAGAAAAAAATAGAGAGAGCACCTGATGGAAGAAACAAAGCAAATATAATGGGATGATTATAAAGGGATAGAGATGAGATGTCAACCTACAATAATGGAGCTTTTTTTTTCTCCACTTGTCCAATATTAATATCTTACACGAAATACTTACACTTTAAATATATATATATATGCTACAGAGAAACTATTTCCAAATTAATAACAAAAAGAAAGTATTATTTAATACATTAGTGCAATGTTTAACCAGCAATAATGTTGTGTTACATTGGTTATGTAACGGATAAAACATTAACTGGAATTTAAGATAAGTCCAAATATCTCTCTC
>JAKUCM010001637.1:0-31600 GCA_023374145.1 Lepidium sativum
AATATATAAGGGATGTGGTGGTGAAGTGAAGCGAAATTATCGACTTGAAATTGACATAATTTCGAATGATGAAGATGGTGGGAGATCAAAATTCTAGTTTTGATGACATTCTTATATGATTGAATTGCATCAAATTTTGAAGCTTGAAGCCATGGAGGTTGTTGCACGGAGAAGAATGTAAAATAAATTATAAACTTACCAAAAGAGTAAAACAAACATTCAATTCTATTTGATTCAAATTAAACCATGAATTATTAATTATCACTTTAAATCTTAAATTTTTTATGTTGACCAAACCAATTAAAATCACTAAACGTACTAACTCTGGAAGTGACATTTAGCCTAGTGGCAGGTGATAAGTCCACAAGAGGCATGCACACTTGCACATCCTGGGATTGAGTCCATCCGCTTGCATTTGCAAGAACTTGGCTAATGGGCCGGCCATTTGTGGTCCAATGTTGATAAAAAAAAACGTACTAACTCTATACCGATGACAGATGGTCTAGTGGTGTAGTCACTTTACTAATTCTCGAGACATCAAAAATCAAACTACTACTTGTAATAGTAGGAGCGCGATTTAAAAGCAATGACAAAAAAAAAAAATACTAACTCTGTTAATTATTTACGGTTTTTTTATTATTTAGTGTTAAAAAAAAAACAACGAATTTGTACCATCAGTCTCGAAACCTAAATCCCCAATTTCAATCCCTAATAAATTCCTAAATCCATAAACGATTTAGTGATGAAGACAACATCAATTTGTTGTCTGGAAACAATGTTAGCATCTGTAATTTAAAGTGATGAAGATTTATGTGTTTCCATTAGAAAGCTCCTCGAGTCTGCAACAATATCAAAATCCAATCAAGTTCAAAGGAATCTCTATAGGTAGATGAAGAATTTGAGGATCGAGACGCATGTGAGCGATGGAGAAGAGATTGGTGGAGTCAGAAGTTTCGATTCTCTTTACTGTCACATACATAACCTCATAGCAGACATTAATTTTTTTTTGTTTGGATTTTGTTTTGATTGAGTAAAGGTACACTTGAGATTTTGATTGTGTGATGCGAGAGATTCCTAATGGGTCTCTACTTCGAAAGCTTATTCTAGTACCAATTCTTAATCAAACTGGTTTGCTCTATTTCGTGATTTAGGTTTCAAATTGGGAATTTTGTGTGAAGAAAAGGGGAATTGAACAACATCTTTTGCGTATGTGTTCTTCAATTTGTTTTAAAACGAAACGCAGCTTTCCACTTAACGTAAAGTTATTAACAGAACTAAATGGAGTTACTAATTTTTGTTTAGTGATTTAATGTCGGGGTTCATTAGTTTGGTCAACACAAAGTTCAGGATTTAAAATGATAGTCAACAATAATTTATTAATTTATGGTTTAATTTGGATCAAAGAAAATTGAATGTTTGTTTTATTCCTTTTTGTTTGACATTTTTTCCAATTTTAAAAAACTAAATAATGAAATAAGTGAAGAAAAGAAAAGTAGAGGTCTAAGAGGCACTTACGTTTTGTTGAAAAGTTTTAAAAATAAAATGAAAAACATTTGTAGAATAGGTCAAGAACTTTACTTGGCTAATTTCAAATTTTTTGTTGAAGAAAACAAAGAAAAAAACTGATTGAAACAATATAATAAGAAACTATTAAAAGCTTATAGCTTAGATTCATATGATATGTTTGAATAGAAGAAGCATTAGGATTAGATTCAAAGGTTTATTATAAACTTGAATGATAGGAGTTCGATTGTTTAGATCTAAAGATTCCTATGAATATGAAAAAAAAAAAAAAAAAACTTGATTGCTAGATCAAACTTTAAAGTAAACATGCTCTGATACAATACTAAGACATGTAGAATCTATTGAAAATGCATTTAGATGGACAATTATTAGTCATATAAATGAATATGGCTTGAATACCTCGCATATTCATTTTTCTATAAGAATGTAAATATTTCATTGAAATGAAAAGTTATTAGGAGTTACACATAGTAGATCTTATAGTTGGTCTCATGACAAAAAAATTAAAAAATTATGGAAGCAAATCTTCAATCAATCCATCAATTTCAACAAAAGAAATCAATGAAATGATAAACATTTTTGAAAGTTTCTAAGAGATGACCTTTTAAGGATGAGGCAAATTGATGACAAGCAGCAATGATCGATCAAAGAAACTAAAATGGAGGAAGCCTTTCACTTGAGGTCCAAGAACTTAAGCCATCAATGATGAAGCTACGAGCAACAAGATTATCATTCCCCGCATTTTCATTTTAAAGAACAAAACTAATAAAAATTGCATTTGCGTCTAATTTTAAATACTCACCAAACTCTAAATTTTCATACCAAACAAAAATCCAATACTAATAATTTAAATTGATAAACAAAAAAAATATTATATAATTGAAATTTAAAGACGTACATTCAAATATATAAATTATCACATACCAAAATTTAACTTAAGAAAAAGTGAATAATATGCAAAATATATAATAAGTCCAAAGTACAAGAAAAAGTAATCTCGTGCACAATATAAACGAGACATCATCTAATTATATAACTAATATTTATATCTAGTTTCCTACAAAAAAATCGAATTTATGGTAAAGTAAACCAAATTCAATTCAATTATTTGATTATTGTAAGAAAAACATATGAATTTGAAAGTTGTTATTATAACAATCAGTGAGAAACACATTGAGTCTACTTGATAAGTTTACTTATACCCAACATGCCTGAAGATTATTACATGAGAAAATGATTACGGATCGTCTAAAAATGTATCAAATCAAATATATATAATTAATTTTTATATCTATCTTTGTTTTCCAGTTACCTTAAATTTCTGGAAGTTGTGGATAAATTAGACCAAATTAAATTCAAATATTTGAAAATTGTGACAAAAATCGTCAATTTGAAAATTGTTTTTATCCTTTTAGATATCTTTATGAGAAAATTTTCAAGCAATTTGGGCCTAATTTTTAAAGAAAGCCCAATGATTAGTGATCGTCTATTTTAAAAGCAGCCACCAGAATCTCGAAGCTTACGAGGAAACTAAGGAAACAGAGAGAGCGATAAGTCTGGTTGAAGGATCCCGGTTTCCTCGCCGGTACCGGTTGAAGGTTACCTTCGAACGCTCTATGCCTCTTTTTTCTTCATCTCGATTAGATTCTTCTCATGGGTTCGGGTTTCATGAATTTTTACGTGAGAATTTTGATAGTGTTTTTTAGGTTGAAGCATAATTGGCGATATGTTTAGTGATTGATCATTCAGATTCAGTTGGTTTTAGTGTGGTTTTGATATTTCTGTTGTTTAATGTGTTTGCTTTGGCAATAGATTCTGCTTTTCCAGTTTTCTTAATTTATTTAAAAAGTTTTGTGAATTATTTTCTACCCGACAGTTAAATCTCTGTTATTGTAATTTTGATTTCGAACTGATGCTGTTGCCTTTGGTCTGTAATGTTGGAGACTCTCCAAATCATTAAACTTGAAATTTGCTGTCACAGATATTAGCAATTTTTTGGCTAATTCAGAAACTTGAGTGATGATGATGCAATTTTTATTTTTTTTGTGTATCTTAGTTAACGCAGAATCTTACACCGATGAGTTTGCTTTTGTTTTCTAGAACAACAATGAAGGCGCAATCATTGAGGCCAATACCGTCTCACACTTCATCGATACCGTCTTTACCAAACCCTTCAGTAGCAACAAACATGTCCTTCAATTCAGAACACAATCAATTCATGGCTAGGCCTTATCATATGCTCTCTGCCAATGGTGGATCAGTTGGTCATATATATTCAAATGATCTCCATGACTCTTTCATCCCCGAGACATCCGATTGGAATCCTTCATCACTCCCTCATATTTTTCAAATTCCTTTGGATTCTCCCCTTCAGAGCAATCAAATGCAGGATGGTGTCATCGTGGCATCTGATGAGATTCAAAAACAAAGTGATTGGTCATTATGGGATGACCGGTTGATTACTGATGAAGATCCTCTGTTGTTGGACGAACTTCTCCTTGACACAAGTTTCAACTCAGTATCAAAGGTTGTTCGATTTTCTCTACCTTTAATGTCCTCAAAATTGATTGCTTGCAATGCATATTGTGTGTTTTTCTTGTCTCCATATATCACTATTTTCCCATCCGTCTTTTTTAATATTCTATAGCTAATGGTAGAATACACCATGAAAAGACCCATGTTTTATAAGGATATATTGTTTCTGGTCCAGCAATCAACCACACAAGCGCCGGTTCAACAACCTCAAGTTGTTCAGCAGCAGCCTTCTTATTCTGTGGAATTGCCACCACTTGCTAAGACATTATCCTCAAACAGTAACAGCAACAACAGAAACAGCAGCAACCAGAATAGCAGCAACAACAACAACAACAACAATAGTAGCAACGGTAATAATAATGCTGCAGCTAAGGGACGTATGCGTTGGACGCCAGGACTTCATGAGGCTTTTGTTGAGGCTGTTAACAAGCTTGGTGGTAGTGACAGTGAGTATATCTCTGCTTGTTGTTTTAAAATCATCAACTTTGAATAGAGGTAGCCATGATGAAGCTCCGTTTGTTCTGATTTTATGTCTTGTTTTATGTAGGAGCGACTCCTAAGGGTGTGCTGAAGCTTATGAAAGTCGAAGGCTTGACTATATATCACGTCAAAAGTCATTTGCAGGTTTATATTTATCTTTCTTCCTAACATTTGTATATGATATTCCACAAAATTATCTGTTGGTTAAAAGTCTAAAACTTTTCTTGTTGATATTGCAGAAATATAGGACAGCTAGATACATACCTGAACCATCAGAAGGTATATACTGGCTCCCCTCTTTTATGTTTTTCTTTTGTGCTTGTATATATCGTAAAATGTGGAATGTAGTATTGAGTTTGATCCATATTGAACTCTACTTTTATGTTGATATTTAGTTTACAGGCTCTCATCATTGTTTGCGTGCTTCTCTTGCCTTAATTTCTAGACTAAGAATCCTTTTTAGGACTCATTTAGAATCCTTTTTAGGACTCATTTAGCCTTAGTTGCTATGTGGGTGACTTTTGTTAAGCGTATTTGTTCTGATGATCAGCCGGTTCGCCAGAGACAAAGTTGACGCCGCATGAGCAAATTACATCTCTTGACTCGAAACGGTGGGGTTTGGTAACATCTTAATTCACAGCTGTTGCACCTTTTGGTTTTTCTAATAAATTGTCATTATTTTTTTTTTTTGCAGTGGGATGGATATGACTGAGGCTCTGCGACTTCAGATGGAAGTTCAGAAGCAACTGCATGAACATCTCGAGGTATAAGGATGAACATAAGTCTTAGCTTTATGGTGTTATCTGTTTGCATTCCTTGAAGTTATAGACAGAATGGATGAAAATGGGTTTATTTGGATGTGGTTTCAGATTCAAAGAAACATGCAACTTCGGATAGAAGAACAGGGAAAGGCCCTACAGATGTTGTTTGAGAAGCAAAATATGGGTTTTGGCAAATCAAGTGCAACAAAGCCTGGAAATGATTCAGATGATTCTGATTCCCCAGATTCCCCACGGCTAAAGCGTCCGAAAAAGGGTAAATGAAGGAAAGTAAATCATCAAACTGTGTTTTGGTGAAGTTGTAGAGTTTTGACTTCTTAGGGTAAGAGTCTTCTGTCTTCTTCAAGCCTTCTCTCTCTCAATGCTTTCTCTCTTTTAGTTATTTAATCTAATTTTCTGATTCTCTGCTCTCTAGGAAGAAACAAAAAATAAGAGCAATAAGTTTGAGATCATTTTTCCATCTTTGGGATATAATCTCATTGAAAGTTTTTAGATTGTGTTTAGGTGAATTTAAACTACGTTTTTGAGCTTTTTCTTGTCATTTTTACACTTGCATGTATACAATCAGCGCATAGCAATTGTTATATATAAAGCAAAAATCAATTATTGTATTTAATTGTCAACTAGGCAAAAGTGATCACTTTGTCCCACATCGATTAGTGAGTTACTCATCTGTCATTAATTAATATTATAAAAACAAAGCTGGTCTTCACTTCCAACTCATACCTTTCTCGGCCTTTTGGCTAAGATCAAGTGTAGTATCTGTTCTTATCAGTTTAATATCTGATATGTGGGCCATCGGCCCACACGATATTAACTCTATTTTTTATGGATGAAAGCCCATTAAGATAGCTTGCTATCTGGGTTTTCACGAGTCGCCCATGCGTTGCACTACTGCACGGGCCTGGCTCAATCCACCAATTTAAAGTATAATTCTTGCAATTAGAGAGTAATATATATCCTCATTAAGACAAATAAGTACCTTTGTTGAAGGCACAAGATTCCTTCGAAATCTCTGTTCTTTGACTTGTCTATTCAAATTCGTAGTTTAACCGTAATTGGCGATTCTGTTTCGTGATTTGTGTGTTTCTAGATTCAATTGGGTTCAGTGTAGGGTTTGCTAATTGGTAGCTGGAAGAAAGCCAAGAGGGATGAGTCGTGGTAATTACAGGAACCCATGCTTGAGTATCCATCAGCCCTGGGCTTCTCTTCTCGTCCATGGTATTAAATGCATCGAAGGCAGATCCTGGCCTGCTCCGGTTCGAGGTATTTTCAGCTCCGAAATCACTTTTATTGATGATTTAGTTGCTGATTCGTAATACCCAATTCAATTATTACGAAACTAGTTTTTAAAATATGAATGTTGAGATTATTTGGAATTGGAACATTGTGATCTTGAATAACTTTAAAGAAGATGTTGTTTTGAACATGTAATTAGGCCGTTTATGGATTCATGCTGCTAGTAAGTCCCAGATGAAGATATTTTATGCTGTCGATGGGATCACAGATCTTAAATTCCCACAGCATTATCCTGTTTCAAGACTAATAGGTAGTTAGTAATCTGCATATTCAAAAGACAAATTCTATGTTGTAGTTTAAGTAAGACCTGATTTGTTATGGTTTTGTTGGTATTAGGATGTGTTGAGGTTGTTGGTTGTGTCACCTGCCAAGAACTTCAGAACTGGGACGCTTTACCTAAAGGGGTAGTACAAAGTTTCTACTTTCTGCGATGACACGTTGATAAAACAGCTTGTTACCGATTTATAATTAGCAAACCCCTAACTTTTTTTGGTAAAAATAGGTGGCTTGAAGGAAAAACCAATTTTCGTTGGCTATGTGAGCAGCCACAGGTGATATTTTGCTTCATCTCTTGGTGTCTACTGTTCGGTTGGGATTAAGAATCTAATATTGTGTTCTATGAACTCTTTAAGCAGCTGATTATTCCATTTGAGATGCTGCGCGAGTACGAGGGTATCTATAACTTAGAAAATAAGGTAATCCTGTTATTCTTTCAAGCATAAGACTAGTGATGAGATATTACTAGTTACTTACTGTATATTCAAATGAAAACAGATTTATGTGGCAGCAGCTAGAGGTCTGATGCCTTCTCAAAACTCTTTTAAGGTGAAATTCTCTCTTCCAGACCCCAAAGACCCGTTTCTTTGAAACCTGGTTCTGTTCCTTCTACAAAACAATAGAAGAAAAGCACTTGAGATAAAACAGGACACTGTGAGTGCAATCCCCGGTGCAAAAGCAGCGGCTACACAATTGTCAAAGAAGGAACAGAGTCTGCAAACAGATAATACCGATGACACAACAAAAAGCAAGAGCAAAGCTACTGAACAGGACGCGCCGAAAAATCTTTAAATAACCTGGTTCTTGGTTCTGGAGGAAAGTCTGATCGTACTAATACAACTACAAACAAGAAGAAGAGCACACAAATGGATGAAGAAGCATGTAGTAAAAGAAGTAAGAGCAGAATGGAAGATGATACAAAATTGAAAGTGAAGCACAATGAAGAATATAATAAAACTAGGTAGTCAAAAAGAGAGAGGACAGAAATACAAGTTTAGGTGAAAGAAGGTTTGACCCTGGACCTGCCCGGGTACGTATACTTTCATATTAAGCCACAATTACTGCAATAATGGTTTTACTTCGTTAGTCTGATTTCATCTCACATTTGGAATCATCACAGATTTTGGCTGCCGCAATTAGGAACTTGAAGCCATCGTCCTGATGTACTGTGACAAGGTTGTACCATAATTTATGTTTTGTTTTAATATAATCATTAAGGAACTGATTTTGTTGTTCTCAGAACACAAAGGTAGTTCATAAAGAATTACTACTTTTATACGAATAATAGTGCCCGAAAGGTATCATTATATTGGAACTTTACTCGAGATATGAGTCACATACTCGCAACGACTGTTATGCTGTTTTCTTGTCCCACATCGTTTATTCGAAACACATTAGTCTATATATTAAACCAAAGTTTTCTGTTCCAATGACAAACATTTTTTTTGCCTCATAAATCAGCATTTATACTAAATTTAAAATAAATACGAAATTTACCACTGAAGGTATTTTTGGAGTTAATGAGCCGGCGATTTGGAATCAATAGAAATCCATAAAGTAGGAAAACTAGGGTTCAACGCTTCGACTATTCTCTTCGCTCTCTCTGTGTCATTTCCATTTTCTCTCATTCACTTCGCTGATTTTCGAAGAAAAATTCAACGATGAGGGGATTATTGAACAAACTCGTGTCCAGATCTCTCTCCGTCTCCGGAAAATGGCAACAGCAACAGCTTCGCCGTCTCAACATCCACGAGTATCAGGTTCATCTCTTATTTTCGATTTCGAAAATTCTGTAGTGTGGTCGGTTACTTAGATTTGGTTTTCAAGTACGAATTCGAGTGCGATCTGTGTTTTTACTTTTGTTTTTTCGGATGATCCAGTGATTGATTTTATTGTATTATTAAGAGTAAGATATAATTAGTGTTATTGAGTATCTAGGACCTGTATTTTGAATGTAAGCATTTTTGACATTGAATCGTCTAGGTTTTCGGATAATGTAATTTGGTAGTATTTTTGTATTCTGTTCCTTGTACAATCAGGGAGCTGAGTTGATGGGGAAATACGGAATTAATGTACCAAAAGGAGTAGCTGTTTCTTCAGCAGAAGAACTTAAAAAGGCCATTCAAGATGTCTTCCCTAATGAAAGCGAGGTAATTATATATTATCTGCACAACATTTGTTAGGGGCTTTATTCTTATTGCTTTCTGTTTCTAAACTCTACAAGCAGTTACCTAATCCTCATCGTGATACAGTTGGTCGTTAAGAGCCAGATTTTGGCTGGTGGAAGAGGTCTTGGAACATTCAAGAGTGGCCTTAAGGGTGGCGTTCACATTGTTAAACGTGACCAGGCTGAAGAGATTGCTGGTATTGTGCATTGTTTCTTGTTTGTGCCCTTCTTCTGGTGGTGATGTCTCTTTTTTCTCAGAATTTGTTGATCTTACTCGAATTCTTTTTATTTCTAGGAAAGATGCTTGGACAAGTACTCGTCACCAAACAAACTGGTGCTCAAGGAAAAGTAGTTAGCAAGGTATGTGATGGGTTATTGACGATGCTCATTGTTGGTGTTTTTCTTCAATACTTCTGACTGTATTTTCATCTTTATTTATTCTCTGTATCTTGATTATGAGCAGGTCTACTTGTGTGAGAAATTATCACTCGTCAATGAGATGTATTTCTCCATTATTCTGGACCGTAAATCTGCTGGACCGGTAAGCCTTGAAAGATTAAATGCTCTCCATTTCCCTACTTTCTGGCATTCTGTATCTCAGACTGTCAGCAATCTTTGTAACGGTTTCCTTGTCTATTTCAGTTGATAATTGCCTGTAAAAAGGGAGGTACCAGTATTGAAGATCTTGCTGAGAAGTTCCCTGACATGATTATCAAGGTTGTGACTGTTTGATTTGTATTTAATGCTTCTTATTCTATAGAAACATCCTCATGGGATATGTGTGTTATTGAACGCTGCCCTTTATTCATTGTTTTCCATAGGTACCAATTGATGTATTTGCAGGAATCACTGATGAAGATGCTGCCAAGGTTGTGGACGGTCTGGCTCCGAAAGGTGCTGACAGAAAAGAATCCATGGAACAGGTGAAGAAGCTATATGAACTTTTCCGCAAAAGTGACTGCACAATGTTGGAAGTGAGTTCTCTCTCCGTCTTCTTTCTGCACTTTTTTATTTGTGTGCTGTAGTAATCAATATCTTTTGTTGACCCACTCCCTCCTAAAAACAATTTCTCTGGTAGATCAACCCTCTTGCAGAGACATCCACTAATCAATTGGTAGCTGCGGATGCCAAATTGAACTTCGATGATAATGCTGCTTTCCGACAGAAAGAGATTTTCGCCTTGCGTGATCCAACACAGGAGGATCCACGAGAGGTCTCTTTCTACCTCTTGCATCATAAAGAAATCTATGTTATGTTAAGTAAATAAGATAGTAAAAGCGAAGTGTGTTTGTGTGTGTTTTGATTCTCATAGGTGGCTGCTGCGAAAGTTGACCTTAACTACATCGGTTTAGATGGAGAGATTGGTTGCATGGTGAATGGAGCAGGATTGGCCATGGCAACCATGGACATAATTAAACTACATGGTGGAACCCCCGCCAATTTCCTTGACGTTGGTGGAAATGCTTCCGAGCATCAGGTGAGAAAAAGAAAAGAACCCTACTATCTCTTAACCTTTTGTGGATCATATGATTAATAGGTATTAACATATTTGTGTGAAAAAATAGGTGGTAGAAGCTTTTAAGATATTGACATCTGACGATAAAGTGAAAGCAATCTTGGTGAACATATTTGGTGGAATAATGAAATGTGATGTGATTGCGAGTGGAATCGTGAACGCTGCAAAAGAGGTAGGCGAGAAAGATCATTGGGATTTGTCGATACATGCATACATAAAAGACTTTCATGTGAGTAATCGAGTTTGGTGTTGAAATGATTGTACACAGGTATCTTTGAAAGTGCCAGTGGTGGTCCGTTTAGAAGGTACAAATGTTGAACAAGGGAAGAGAATCCTCAAGGAAAGTGGAATGAAGCTCATTACAGCTGACGATTTAGATGATGCAGCTGAAAAAGCTGTCAAAGCTTTATCTAATTAATCTCTCTCTTTCTATACAAAAGAAGCCCGAAATTTGTTTTATGGTTTATGCAAATTACACTTCTCTTGCGGTTGGATATAATAATTTTCTCAAGAAAAAAAGGACCAAAATAATGAAGTGGTCTCTACTTTTTGTTTTGTGTGATTCCAAGTTACTCTGTAATTCTTGATTCACTCTTTTTTGTATCCAACCAATTGATGGTTAGATTAAATTAGTAGGGCTCATTGGTTCATGAATATATTCCTTGTTTGTATAATATATAAGTTTGATACAAAAAAATATTACATAATGATTCAAGAATGAATGAAGATTCCGAGTTGAATTGAGGCATAATGATTCAAAATTATTACATAATGATTCAATTTTTTTTAGGAAAAATCATCTCTGCGGTCGAATTGAGGCATTGATCTGACAGAACCAGTTTCAGACATATAATCGGACATGCTATCGACATCAGATGTTCTACTAGCTGATCTTGTTGATGATTCTTTATTATTAGCTGATTCTTTAGTACTCTTCTTCTTCCTCCTTGATTTCTTTGGAATCTCAGGTAGTCCACGAGACCATGAAGTAAAGTCTTGTTCTTCAGACCCTCCTTGTTTTGATTTCCTTGATGATGAAGATTTTCCTTTGTTTGAAGACCGACGTTTAGTTTTGTCAGATGATCCTAATTCTGCTTTTGTCGGTGAACCTTTTTCCGACGCTGTTTTTCTTGTAGCTTTTGGTAGTTTTGGTAAATCTCTAGACCGAGCTCCACATTCTGACATGCATTGCACCGATGCAACATCATCCTCTCCAACTCCTTCACCAGATTCGCTAGATTTGAACTCCGTTATCTTTAACCAAACATCAATTAATATTATATTAGATTAGAATAATCTCAACACATAACGATTTAAAAAAAAAACTACGAAAATACGAAGAAGAAGAGAATACCCAGGATGGTGGAGTGGCGTTGGGAGAAGCTCCATCCCAACCAATATGAGCAACATGTTTTACGTCTGTTGGATTTCCTATTTGTATTTCTTCTTCTTTTTCACTTTCTACATTATTCCAAACCAGAAGATAAATGATTCATCATGGCATCATTGTCTCCCTATAATCTAACAACTTTAATAAGAGAATAGATGGGAAAAACAAGAACCTACCAAAAACTTGAGAAATGTATCGAAGGCCTTTTAAGAGGCTTTTCATCTTCGAGCTTGACATTTATCACTTGCATGCATGCATTTCTTCTTTTTTCTTCTTATTGTAACAAAGGGAGATTTATGTTTATTCCATGCAAGAACAATCAGATTTGTTTATTCAAGCTACATCTCCCAGAGATTACCAACTTCCCGATGGAACCAAAAAAAAGAGAGAGGACAGATTGACAATAATACGTGAAAGAATATTGCATATATACCTCAACACTCCAAAATTTTCTTCGGAGACAAACAAGAATTCATCAGTTAATCTTTCCGCAGATTATTCTATCAAAAATAACGTAAAATAAAGTTTAAAAATTGATCGAAAAATCTTTTAAATTTATTTACAACATCCTCGGACTTCAGGAGGGAAAAATAAATCAAACAAAAACTAAGAAAATGTTTTGTTTGAATGATACGGTGGAGAGAGTATAAAGGTGATACGGCAAAAAGAAAAAGAGTGGAAATGTTTTTCTTAAACCAAAATTTTCGTAAAATCTGATGGTTACAATTTGTTTATCTATTACTATTACAAATACTCAAATTTAGAACTAACATATAAAAGTACGTTTTTTTTTGTTCCATCAAATGAAAAATATTCACCCACAGAAGAAAATTATATATATCATCATTTTGCTATTTTACAGATGATATATATTTTTATTAAGAATCACTTAAATTGTTTTTAAGTAACACAATCACTTTAATTATTTTTTTTATATTAAGAATCACATAGAAAATCGTTTTGTTGTTTCAAAAATAACACAATAAAATTACATTTTGACTTTTTATAGCTGTTAAATGAAAATATTTCATGCATGTCTAGAATTGTTTGACCATGCCATTTTTTTTTTCAACATTGGGCCACAAATGACCGACCCATTAGCCAAATTTTTGCAAATGCAAGTGGAGTAACTCGATCCCAGGATGTGCAAGTGCGCATGCCTCTTGTGGACTTACCACCTGCCACTAGGCTAAATGCTACTTGCGACCCATGCCATTTAACAACTACCAAAATTTAAATTTCGTGTATTAAATTAAACAAATATAATCAAGTAATTGTTTTGTTTAAATGATAGGGTGGAGAGAGTACAAAGGTGATGCGGCAAAAAAAGAGTGGAAAATGTTTCTTTAAACCAAAATTTTCGTTAATTTGATGGTTACAATTTGTTTTATCTATTATTATCAGAAAAAAAAACACACACAAATTTAGAACTAATATATAGAAATATAATTTTCTGTTCCATCCAATGAATAATCATAAACATAAATTTGAACTTATCCTTATCTTAGTAAAAAACTAATGTTTATAGAGAATATCTTAAATAAGGTGATGGTAATGAACTTGAATAATCATTCTCTTTAATGTTTCTGCATTGTGTTTTCTTGTAGATATTGTAGAGTTTTCAGTTTAATTTCTCCATGAATGATTAATGTGGGAGATGATTTGCCTAAAACTATAATTTGGTTTGAAAAAAAAAATTGAGAAGAAGCTTGAATACTTTGTTGCGGATTCATGTGGAAATCCGGAGGAGAAGATTTGCAAGGTTACTTTCCAGTTAGACCAGAATGTCAAGCAGATATTCCAAGGACCCGATTTAAATCAAGGGTTTGTCTTCTCTTACCATTCTTTGTTTCTCAATGATCTTCAATAGTTCATGTTTGACATCTTATTATTGCAATGATGATTCATATTGATATTTGCAGGCTGGTAAAACTCTAAGTGTTAGAAGATGGAATGCTGCATTTACTGAAGATGGTAATTTGGATATGGAAAAGGTTCTTAGACGTATACAACGTGGAGTGAGTCAATGTACTTTGTTGTTTATATGATCCTACCTCTCGAGGGAGCATGTTAGAATGTGACTGATATCAATCTCTATGCCTTTTGTAGTCGTTGTTGCTCATTTGGTTTCTTTGTTTAGGGAATTCATCCATCAATCAAAGGTGCTGTTTGGGAGTTTTTGTTAGGATGCTATGATCCAGACAGCACAATTGAGGAAAGGAATAAGCTGAGGAATAGCAGAAGGTATAATGAAATTGGTTGATGTTTAGTCAATCATTAAGTAGTTTCATAGATGCCCATATGCTTAACTTTAAATGCATTGATCATCTAAGGGAGCAGTACATTGCATGGAAAGAAGAATGTAGGAAGATGGTTCCTGTCATTGGTAGTGGGAAATACATCAAAATGGCTGTAATTTCAGAAAATGGGAGTCCTATAGAAGAATCTTCTGTAGAAAATCAAGGATGGACTGTGAAAAACACCATTACAAATGAGAGAGTGCTCCAATGGATGCTCTCTTTGCACCAGATTGGCCTTGATGTTGCTAGAACAGATCGGTATCTTTGCTTTTATGAGAGTGATAATAATCAGTCAAAACTTTGGGACGTTCTGGCCATTTATACATGGTTGAATCTAGATATTGGTTATGTTCAGGGTAAGTGTACTTGCTATTTGTGTCATTAATTTTAGAAACGATGAAGAAACAGAACTGATCCACTTTGTCTACTTGTGTATAGGAATGAATGATATATGTTCTCCAATGATAATCCTCTTTGATGATGAAGCAGACGCTTTCTGGTGCTTTGAGCGTGCAATGCGAAGACTAGTAATAACTCATGGCATAACTTCGTATGTTTTACACCTTTACCAGACCATATAATGTATTCATGGTCCACTATCTTTCATGAATTTCAGAGAGAAAATTTCAGAGCAACAGCAACATCAATGGGTGTCCAGACTCAGTTAGGTGTGCTCTCTCAGGTCATTAAAACAGTGGATCCTCGCCTCCATCAACATTTAGGTAAGAGTGTTTTGTTATTACAACAGAGGATCTTCTTGTCAGTGAGCTAAGACTGGTAACGTGACAGAGGATCTCGATGGTGGAGAATATCTGTTTGCTATTCGTATGTTGATGGTACTGTTTAGAAGAGAATTCTCCTTCCTTGATGCATTGTACCTTTGGGAGGTAATAACACTATGATTGTTTCTGAAGCCAACAAGTTGTTGCTCTGTAGTTATGGTATTGAGAATGATGTGAAATGGATTATGGTTGCAGCTAATGTGGGCTATGGAGTACAATCCAACAATGTTTGCAACATATGAGGAGCTAGAAAATCAAAACAACGCAGCATCAGATCCCAAGTTACTAAAACGGTATGGCAAGTTTGAGAGGAAATACATAAACAATGGACAGAACGACCAACACCGCAATACACTTGCTGTGTTTGTGGTTGCTAGTGTTCTACAGACAAAGAACAAACGTCTCTTGAAGGAGGCTAAAGGCTTAGATGATGTTGTTCAGATATTAGGAGACATTGCAGGTAATCTTGACGCCAAAAAGGCATGCAAAGAAGCTTTGAAGATCCACGAAAAGTTCCTAAAAAAGGTCTTTTGATATCATCTTAAGTTTTCTCATTTGAACTTGTGGAATGTAAATTATGCATTTATGCTAATGCAGATGTTATGTGTTTTATGCAGGCTAATAATAGGCAGTAAAAATTGAGAGAGTTGCTCCTCCAACTTATATATTGACCACACTAAATTTCTCGAAAGATCTTAAAGAAAGATTTTTGAGAATGCTCTTATGATTCTTTTGTATCTAAGTTTTCTTTTTTGAAATTATTATTTTAGCTTCTTACTTCTTTTGTAATTTAATGAAAGAAAGCCATAAATCACTAACTTCCTCCATTGGAAAAATTTATCAAATAGAAAATTGATATTTTGATTAGGTAAACAATTGTCTTATGAGAAATTTGACTATAATAAAATACAGAAATGCCAACAAATATTCAAAATGAATTCTAATGCAACATTATTAGGTATTTTGGAAGTAAATATACTAAATTTTCAAATAATCATATTCTACCCTGAAACAATAGTAGATCATAACATCAGATTTATATGAAAGGAATATAGTTTAGTTCCTTATAAATTTAGACAGTATAATTTTTGTTTGCAAATACAAAACTTTGATACAAAAAATCCGTAAAGAATATCTCTCTCTGAGTTAGCTCGTCCTAAATCCATGAGATGATTGAATCAATGAAGGATCATCCAACAGGTTATATATATGGTCGTGTAACTTATTGATGAGCCATCGATCAGAACTGCCTCTCTAAAATTAGTCCAAACTCTTTCATTAGATTAATTTTGTATACATCAACAATATAAGTGTCATTTTCAATGTATTTTGCATGTCAAATAAGTATCAAAAATGCAACTTGTCCCAAGATAACAGGAGCGGTCGGTTTTTTTTTTTGGGCTACAGCCTAAAACATTGTGACACAACTCAACTTCAACCTTTGACAAACAAAACCTCTCTTCAGTTTTAGCAAGCTTCGGATTTTTCTTGCTTGGGTCTCACTTCAAGTTCTGGTGGCAGGAGTTTCAGAAAGCTTCCCTGAACTGGAGGAGTTGGAGGAGGTCGCTCACAAGGTGGTCTCGATGTTGTCTCCGATGAATCTGAGGTCTCGGATGATGCACTATCTATGTTAACAGATCAAAACATACACAAAACCAATCAAAACATTCAAAGTTTCGCATGAAATATCCAATTTTTAAGACCAGCAACAGAGGTTAATTCTGTACCAAAGAGTGACTTGACCATTGGTCGCGTAGACTTTTTCTTCTTCTTCTTTAACTCCGCTACAAAGCAACAACATTAAAGCATAAGTAGCATTCAAACTAATAGCAATCAATACAAGAACAAGTGATCAAGTGTATGTACCCATTCCAGGAACTTGGTAATCATTAACAATCTCAAAGTTCTTGTACGTGTACCCTACAAAGTTTATGTCTTTTGACGACAACATCTGCAAAAGTATAACCGAAATTTCATTAAACATAAAACGAATGCAACCTTTGGAGACAATAGTGTTGTGTTCATAGATAGGAAATTTGGTTTTACCTTTCTCCATGGGCCAGATTTGGATGATGACTGAGTTTGAGATTCAGACTGCATTTCAAATGATAAAACTAAGAATTAATCAACCTGCAACTTGTTTCTGCTCCCATCAAATCCAAATTAAGGAAGTATGATGATAATAAAAGATTTGTAACCTCGTCAAACTTCTCAAAATTTTGAGTGTCTAAATCGTCAATGACCTCTGGAATAAAAGCTGCATCCATATCGAATATTGTATCCCAGTCAACAGTTCGAAACCATTGATGAGCCTACAAGTGCAGAAAACAAATCATGCACTTTAATTTCACAGGATATGAGTTTATTGAACACTGATATCCATAATCAAGATACATTGAAAACCAGTCCGTTGCTTAGTCGTGAATATGATACACAATTCATGCATCCCAAAAGAAAAGCTTTGAAAGAAATCAGTAGAGAGGGACACACCTTAATCTCATCAGCACCTTTGGAGCCAAGCCTACGTCTGACACTGCATAACAGACTATTAATAAGATCCTTTGCTTCCCGTGACAATATTGCTTCCTCCGGAAACTTCAAATGACTTTTCCAGTTTACGATCTGTCACCATAATTGGCAACAACAGTTCGATCAATGTCAGAGTAACTTGAATGTAAAACTTCCCTAATTCTTGTGATTGTTTACCTTTCTACAGGTTGACATAGGATCATCTGAATAAAACGGAGGATATCCTACAAGCATTTCGTACATGATAGCTCCAAGAGACCACCTACAGAGCATTTCATTAAAAAAACTTGCATTTAGTCCTACACAAAGGTGCAAATATAGACAGTGACACTTTATACTGCTTCAAGATGGTCTCTTTACTAAGTAATGCATCATTAAAGTAGTAGCTAAAACCCATCAATATGTATACTGATCATCAATTATGAGCATGAGTCTGAGCAAGGAAATATAAGCAGACACATAATAAACCAGGATTGATTAGTATTGCCAAAACAAACACATTCTTGTCCGTGCTTGAGTCTTAAAGGGCAAGTCAAAGTGTTAAGGTACACAGCCCTACGCCAATATATGGACCAGCTTTCTTCTTTTTTAAATTAGCAAAACACATAAGAATCTGATGGAGTATGTAGGATCATATACTGTGATAATGTCAATGACAAAAAAAGATTCTCAGCTGCTTACCAGTCACATTCCATTCCATAGCCTTTCTTCAATAAAACTTCTGGAGCTATGTAATCTGGTGTGCCAACAGTGGAATAAGCCTATGGTTTCGTGTGTTAATCAAATGCATACAGAGCAAGAAACTCTATTGAAAATCTCAAAGGTTAAATTCGAATCCTTACTAGTGTTCTCCTGTTCCTCTGCCAATGTTCAAGTTGTTCCTGCTGTGTGCGTTTTGGAGCAGTTGATCCGGCCTCTTGCTCCGTAGATTTGTTGGGATTGTTTGAAAAATCGTTTTCTCCAATGGCACTGCAGTCCAGAGGTTTACACAATCCAAAATCTGACAGCCTCAGATGCCCATATCTGTCAAGCAGCAAGTTGTCTGGCTTGATATCTCTACAAATGCAGGAAGAAGATGATAAGCTCATCCAAGATACAAGAGAAAAATTAATGGTGTTTGAATTACTCTCACAGAACCTGTGGATGTAATTGTGCTTGTGGATGGACTCAATGGCTAGAACTGTCTCAGCGACATAGAACTTGGCCTCTTCTTCTGTCAAAGTATCTTTGCGCATCAGCAGAGTCATCATATCCCCACCAGGCAAATACTCCATTACAAGATAAAGATGGTCATCATCTTGAAATGAACAATAAAGCTTCACTATGTAGTTACTCTCCACTTCAGCAAGTAAGTTCCTCTCTGCTCTCACATGCTCAACCTTTGAAAATAATGGGTTATGGAGTCAAACGATGATTGAATCACAGAAAAGACCATCAAGTAGCATTAGGTAAGGGAAGTCTCACCTGGCCCCTGCGAAGCATCTCTGCTTTCTTGAGTTTTTTCATTGCATAAACTTGACCTGTCGTCTTCTCTCTACAAACTCTAACCTAAAGAAACAACAATAGCATATCCTTTTAACAATTAAAACTTAGTATTCCCCCACAGATGGACTCAGAAAAACATACCTCCCCAAAAGCGCCTTTCCCAATCATTGTAAGCAAATCAAAATCAGCAACGCCTAGCTTATGGCGTTGGAGACGCATGTACTCTGTCTCCTTCTTCTCCAGAAACTTGAGAAGATTATTTTGATCTTCTTCAGACACATCAGCATCTGCCAGCTTCTGCTCTAGCATGCTTCGCCTATTGTATATGAAGAAGCACAAAAAAGTCACTAAATTTATGCAAGCAAGTTCCAAAAACCAACACTTTGGTTGAGAAAAAAAGATATACCGTTCTTTCCTCTCTTGTAGAATCTTCATTTGCTCTTTGTAATGATTCTCAATGTATTGTTTAGCTGCAGAAACTTTCTGTTTGGTAGTATTTGAGACAGCTTCTTCATCAGTTTCGAGGTTAGACTCATCGGCAGAGCCATTACTTCCACCTCCACCACCACCTGAAGCACCCTTATATCTCGATCCTCCGTGCATCTGCCGCTTCTGAAACCAACCCTTAGCAGAATCCATTACTCTTTTAACACCCACATAAATCAAAGAACTCAGATTTCACTGATGGATGACTCATCATCTTCAGGTTAAAAACGTCTCAACGAATTGTTCTGCATGGCAAGCAAGAATTTCAAAATCAAAACACATAACTGTAATCCAGAAACTAAATACCTTACGAGTATGGAATCATCCGAGAAACTGAAATCTGAAAGGGTGACATCAAAAACACATTACGAGATTACCTATGATTCTAACCTTAACGTGGAAAGATTTTCAAAAACAAATCACGAAGAAAACAAAAACTCAAATTGGGAAGGAAAAGAAGACGCAGGGTGATTGAAAGGAGAAAGAGAATGAAAAGAAGAATCGAATAAGCGTGAAAATCTCTGGAGCTCAGCACTAATTTCGCATGAATTTTATGGTAAATCACAATTCAGAAGCATGTGTACATATATGTAGATTGGTACATATACAGATGATGTTGATGAAGAAAGGATCAATGTGTGCTTCGTATTCTCAGCGTGAATATCTCTAATGCTTTCATGCAGACTTTTTCTCCTTCTTTTTTTTTAAGAATAAAAAAATTACTATTTATTTATAGACTTACAAGATTATAACTTCAAATAGAACATCACTTCTCTGGATCTTCAAGTAACCTTAGCATCTTCTCTTCTTTCCTCTGTTTTCTCACGTGAGTCTCACGTAATGAATTAAAATCCCGAAATAGACAACTCCTCTAACTCAGTCAAAATGTTAGACCATATCTAGCTGAATCAGGACCAACGTAAACAGTGTCATAACTTCAATGAATTTTGTATGCAATACATTTATTACATGTAATGGGTGATGCATGACACAATGAATGCTTTGAGACTTCTAATGATATTCACTCTGGTGTTGACACAGAGATAGTCTCATACTGAATCACATGTCTACTCTTTTAAAGCTGTGTCTCCCATTTATCAACATAGGACTGTAAGGTAAGCTTATCAAGCAGAAACAACATCCTCTTTGGCATTCACAATCACCAACAACCTCACAGCATCTAATAAATTATATGAAAATCTCATTAATCCGGGCTGCTACGATTCCAATGATCTGATCACTAGGAAAGGAGGCAATCTCAGCACTGCTTCTTCTGTCTCCATCGGGTCCGATCTCACAATCTAAGAAGAAGAAATGTTACAAACTGCATTAAGATCCAATTCAAGATAACATGTATTGAGAAAACAAACCTAAGGAACCATTGGACTCCAGAATCAATTTACTGTTAGACAAATGGTACGAAAATATTCTTACTGGAATCTATTGAAATGAAAGTTGCTAGTGGCTTCTATATGGAGTGAGCTTTACCAAGCTGCTTTCAAATCATTTTCCTAAAAACTCGAAAGAAAATGGGACCTTTTTATTAGGAAAGCGAATCAAATTTGCTTTTAAACTGAAGCTCTAATTCTAAGGCTTTAAAGATGAATTCTAAACGGAAGCTCTAATTCAAGATGAATGACATTTATATTCCAGGGTAAACATAGAAAGATACATCATTTCATATAATCGACATATTTGACACCACATTTTGATGCAACAAACCTTCTTAGCACTTCAATTCAGTTCAAGAGATGGAATCAAAAATTAATTTTGAAAGCAGGATCTTTACCTCAAATCGCATTGGTAAGGACAACAAAACACTAGAGAAAGCAGAGAGAAAGAGATCCTTACCGGGTCCTGAAGAACAGGCTTAGTGTCATCTATTGCAGGTCTGAAAGGAGGTTTTTGAGATTTCACAGTCTTTTCTTCGAAACTCGAGCTCTTCAATCTCGCCGGAGTCTCTGTAGATTTCCCCATCGGTTTTCTCTTTTTTGGCCGGAGATCGCGACTAACGGAAATCACCTTTAGAGCTTGACAACGAGTGGCGATTTTATCGACACATGCAATAGTTGGGCTTTTAATAGTAGGCTCTTATTGGGCTTACAAGTTTTTTATTTAAAGCCCATTTTGGTTGAACTCCAATACATACTTTGATTGACGAGAGTCGCCGAAAACCCTTAAGTAAAACCCTAATCAGCTTCTCGTCCGTCTCAAAAAGCATAGAATTCAGAGCAAGAAAGCATCTTTGAGGTACGATTTTTTTTTGTTCATCTTGCTCTCAGCTTTTATTACTTTGTGATATTATGCTTCAATTTTAGTGTTAATTTTCTCCGCAGTGATTAATCAAAATCAAACGAAAGATGTATCTTCAGTGCTATATCAACGAGAAGGGTGAGAAGGTTTACACCACTAAGGTATCGTCACTTTTGCTCATGTCTGTCTCTTTTATATGCATGATTCTTGTTTATCTACGATTCGAAAGTTAAGTCTCTGTTTTGTTAGGGGTTGTAATAACTGAGGATATAGTCTATAGAAAGTTATAGACTTGTGATTTTATATGTATCTCGGTTCTTCCGAGTGTTTAAAATTTCGCAGATAAACATGAAACTTTGTTTTGTTTGATGTATCTTAACCTACGAAGGTGGAAGTTGTTTTGTCACATCTGAGTTTAGTTTTGCTTGTTTGTATCTTATTTTAGCAGAAAGAAGTATTTTTTAAGAGCACATCGAGTTTGGTTTTGATTTCATAGTTTTTAAACCAAAAACATAACATAGTTGTTTACATATGTCTATGAATTCTGGTATTTTGGTTATGGAAATTTGATTCATTTACAAACTGTTGTTGTATGCTTAAACTTTTTTCAAACTCATTGTGTGCAGAAAGAATCACCACTGGGCCTAGCCACTGAATCTGCTCATCCAGGTGAGTCTAGACTTACAGACCAAGTTATGCTTTTATTAGTAGTTTGATTCTTAAAAACAAAGAAACAACCTTCAATATTTTTGTGTGCTATTTGCAGCAAGATTCTCCCCTGACGATAAATACTCAAAGCAGAGAGTTATGTTGAAGAAGCGATTTGGTCTCTTGCCGACCCAGAAGCCACCTGTTACTTACTGATGAAAGGAGCAAAACACTTGCTTGTTTTGGTTTATTATGTTCTCTCTATTGCTCGATTGTCTTTTAATGAAATGTTAAGACTTTAAACTGACTTTGTAATCTCTTCGAATAGTGAGTTAAGAGCAAATATTACCTACCTCGTGTTCCTTAAACCTTGAGATTGATTTGATTGCTTTAAGAATTTGTAGTGGGCCTATTTAAATTAAAACGATTCAAAGCCCATGAAATAAGCAAATTCCCAAATGTCAGAAAGTATAGAGCGATTGTTCTGGCCCATTTTTTCAAGGACCATGAAATATTGTCCTGTCGTCTTATTTTAGCTAAAAAAAACTTTTTTTTGTTCTGCGATTGAAAAAAATGAAGAGACCCACTAACCCGGAATCCTCCGCCTCTGGAGCAAAGAAACGCCGGCGAGAGGAAGATAATGAAGAAGTGGGCTGTAGTAGTCACGATGCAATCAAAGATGGAGCAATATCCGAGGATCATTATCTTCCTATCGGTGAGATTCTAATGTTTCGGTTTTGTTATTCGAAGAATTGTTTGTATCTCTCTCTAATTCCGGATCAATTGTTGCTCTGTTCGTATCAGAGGATGACCTCACCTTTAGCGACACTTCTGTGGCACTTCGGATGATGCGAGCTCAGTTTCCTCGTATCGACCAGGTTCGATTGAACTGGATTCGTTTTTACCAAATTGTTATTGAATCGCATTTATTCGAAATTGAACTTTTGCATATTCTGAAGCCCTGTGGAGATTTTATTGAATCGCTTCACTTGAAAGTATCTCCTTCGATTGAACTGGATTCGATTTTTACCAAATTGTTATTGAATTGCATTCATTCGAAATTGAACTTTTTCATATTCTGAAGCCTAAAATGTATCTCCTTCGTATTGTATTTCCATAGTTTGTATTTTGGCAAGATGGTGTCTACTTACAATTACAAAGCTGTTTCTTTTCCTACCTCTGTAACTCTGTTTCAGGCTTCAGTCCCACCATTCATATTGCAGTCGCAACTATACAGTAGCGTCAATGATAGAACCCAGGTCGATAGAGAATTAGAGGTATGGTTTCTACTCTTGATTATCCAACCACGATAGTTTCTCCTTCACAACAAGTTTACTCAAACTGGTTTATGTTTCTGAATTTCCTTGCCATTAGTGTATATATGTAGTTTCTCATATTTGTTTCTGTTGATATCAATTCCTGCCCAAAAACCTCTCATATTTTATCATATCTATTGTTTTTCCTTTTTTTTGGATTGTTCAATTTGAATTTTGGTGGTGCAGTGTTTACGAAGGGAGAAAGTTGTTCGTATTTTCAAACTCAACACTGGACAAGATGATCACGCCATAATCTTTTTAGATGACTATCTTAACCAGGTTAGTATTTTGCTGCATTTTGAAAGGCTTTGGTGTCGTTGTTTTGTATTAGTTTTCTAGATTATTGTTGTTGTCGAGAAAGTGGTCTTTCTATTTTTTAGCTAATCAATATCCGTGGACAACATTGTAAAGCGAAATCCTTTATCATTGGTTTGCAATCCCTTTGTTAGGTAGATCGAATAGTGAAGAGGATGGAAGAGAAGAAACAGAGTGATCTTGAAATTTTCAAGTGGTACAAATTGCATGTCCTTGAAACAAAACTTGAACCCAGTATTGGAAATCATGAGTTAGTAAGTCAATTATTCATTTTACCCTTTACTGATCAGTTTATGTCTAGGTGAGTTTATTATTCTCACAAGCTCTCAATACTTCACTGCAGTTATCGCTTTTGTCATTGGGTGGAAAGGTGAAGGATGCACACATCACCCTCTTAATTAATGCAGGTCTTCTCGTAAGTAAAGAGTTAACTTACAGTCCTACTTATCTGCTCCATATAATTCCTTTCCCTCTTTTAACTACAAAAGAACCAATTATCTCAGACGCGCCAACTCATCGATCCAGACATGTACTGGTTTGCTATTCCGGGTATCGGTAAACTGTGGAAGGGTCTATTGCAGGTACGTCTGAAAATAATTTTATCAATTTCTTCCCACAGGTGATTGTCTCAGCACATTATCTTACTCTCAATCTAACAATCAGGGAAGGAAGGAACTCCTTTCGTTGCTAAAGCGCAAGCGACATAAAGAGATGTTCTTGGCTGAGCTTGAGAAGAAACGGCTCCGGTTCTCTCCTCTAGATATTAGATTTCACATACGTGATCTCATTGGCTCCGGTCACCTGAAAACTGTTCAGACAACATCTGGGCTGATTTTACGAATTTCAAGGGACTAAAATCCTGGTACTCAGCAAGCTGGCAACTTATGATCAGGTGACCTTTTACATAAAGTATACACATAGGAAAATATTGTTGAAGGAATAGGATTTTATGTCATTAGGAACTCGAGCTAAAGCCAAAGATAACTATTTTTTGACAGAATAGTTTGAGTTTTCCTATACACAAAAGAAGTACTACTGATCAAGTCTCGATACATTGTTTTGAGGATGAGTACTACACGTTACGTGAAGCGAGCATCTCTGCTTTCATTCTAGTGATGAATTCTTCAGCTCTTTCGTCGATTCCCTTCTCTGGAAACACTTCGTCCTCCGGCTCCCACTGCTTTGCTGGAATCCAATTGCTTACAGTGATAGGTTCTCTGAAGAGCTTATCAACGTATACAACAGCTTTGCGTTTCTTTTTGAACAAGCAACTTCTCTTGAGATGGATGAGAAAACCACGGGAATCTCTATCTCGAAGATTCTTTCTGGATTGGTGGCTTGAACGAATGAAACGTTTGTCAAAAGTTGCTGCACTGTACTTGGTTTGGAGTTTGGTTTTGGATCGTCTGAATTTGAGGAAGTTGGTGGAGAAGCTTTTCCAAGCTCTTTTGGCTGGGAAAAGCCTAATTCTTAAGCAAGACATGACTTAAATGGTTGAGCGAAAGAAAGATATGGGAGAAGCTCTTTTAAAAAAAAAAAAGTTTGGATAAAGGCAAGGGAGGTAAGCAGAGGATGATTATATAGAAGTTTGTGTTCAGCTTAGTTCGGACGCAAGCAAGACAATTGCAGCATAGGAACATTTACCTTCTTGCTTAATTTCTACGCTGCTTCCTCATCCTTTATTTGGGCCATTAGGCCCGTTTATAGTGAACTTGTACTTCTGCAGAAACCATAATCAATTATGGTAAAACTGTAAGTGAACTCTAGCTGAATCCCATTCGGTTGTATTTATGCAGAAACCATATAAAGTTACGCTTTAATTTGATTCGGTTTGGTTTATATCCTTTGATGATTTTAAAATAATTCATTACGTAGAGAGCGTGGTTTCATTTGTTGTTTTTTTGTGGGTCAGAATCAAAGTAGAGCATAACAGGACAAAGAGCTTAAATTCAAGCTAAAGAGAACGACAAAGTAACTAACTGGATTCTTAGTCACAAGCCATGTTAGCAACGGCAAACTTCTCGGCTTGTCGGCGAGCCGCCGGCTCCGAAACCATAGCTTGAATCAACATTGTCTTCACTTCCCAAGGCGCATAAGAGAAACTCTTTCTCGCGTAAGAGTTCACCAGAGCTGCGATCCCCTGCTTCAACAACGCACCGTAGGCGTTCCCTTCCTCGTCATTCCTAGCCGTTGATTCTACCAACGTCAATTCAGATCTCCACCGTTCTTTTACCACCATCACTCCGAACATTTTCTCCACCGTTGATCTCTCCGGAACCATCCTTGGCCATGCTTCCCTTTGGCTGCTCCAATACCTGTAACCACTCATCAGTCAGATCTATCTCAATTAAAGAAATAACAACTCGCTAACTCTGATCAATAATTCATAATTGATTTACTGTGGCGTGCATCGTCCTCTGTATCTGGTGTAGACGAATCCAGGCCTCGTCGCCAATGAATTGCTGGCAAAGAAGCTAAGAAGACAGAAGGCGACCAGAAAGAGTCGAGTCGAAGAACAATTGGAGTCCATGATACTATGATAGTCCTAGAACAGCATTAGTTCTTCGACTTCGTCTGAGTTAAATCGCTCGCTATCAAAGAATCTGAGTTAGCTTCAGTTATCAGTCTCCGCAATTACTACTATACACCTTGGAAAAAGAGACACATTTTCTTAAGACTTTTATGCCCCTAAAATTCAAATTAACGAGACGTTTTGTCTATCTGAAATACAAAATTGTGTTGGGGATAAAAACGTCAATTGAGAAACGCACATGACTTTTGTCTGAATACGTATGTAAGTATTTTAAATACTCCTAGTTACTTTGGTATCACTGCATGTGTGAGTCAGTTCTCACGTGACTGTGTATTCTCCGGACCACATGTACAACTTGTTTACATTAGTTGGGCCTTTTCATATTTTTCAATCTCAGCCCAAATGATTCGACTTTTATTATCTGAATTATTGTTGAGTCCATGTCCAAATTAAGTATGCGAAAATGACCATCTTGTCCTCACTACCAGTATATAATGTTGAGCAGTTTTAGAGCAGGATTATCGCAAGTATTTAGGAGGTTTCTTAACATTAAATATAATTAAAAATAAATCAAAAAATAAATATAATGTTTAGAAGCATTTTTTGTTTAAGAAACGTTTTCTGATTTAAGAACTGCTGACATGTTATCTTCTGATTGGATGATGAAAGAAATACAAAAGAGAAAAAAAAACTGAGGATTATGCGTTTCATTGTTTTTCTCTCTCTTTCGTCTCGCTCTCGTCTCTCTCAAACTCTCTCGCTCTCGTCTCTCTCATACCAGATCGAAATCGGTGAAAGAAAATCGATTAGATTGAAATCAGCGTAATTATGAGGTCAGTATTTGTATTAGTTTGGTTGAATCGAATTGATTTTGAAATTATGAATTAGGGTTTGTCCAGATTTGATAAATTAGGGTTTCGAGATTTAGGGTTCCATGATTTTATATGATGTATCATGATTTAGGATTTAAAGTGGGTCTAGAGAAGAGAAACGGAAATGGAGAAGGCATTGACGAAAGTGACAAGCTTTAAAGTGGGCCTAGGAGGTTCATGGATCACGAAGAAAGCCAAGGAAGAGCTCTCAAACATCACTAATGACCTCATTGTAAGTGCCCCTTGAAATCTGATGTTCTTTTGTTTCTGAGGTTTAAATGATTTTTGTTTGAAGAGATTTCTGAGATTTGGTTACAAATGATGTAACATGGTTTTCTTATGTGTTTGATTCTGTAGTTCTAGTGGATTGTTTTGATATTGTAGAAGAAAATTACATAGATGGATTTGATGGATTTTTGTTATGTGTTGCTAATTTTGTGGAGACTGAGCAAATTCTACAAATGAATAGATATTCATCATCAATTGTTCAGGCCATTTATTACTTATATTCTACCTTCTACATCTGCAGGTCAGAGGAAGGTGGTGATTATAAAGGCGAAGAAGAGGAAGGTTCTAGAAACTTTCACTTATCCTCTCTGTAACAATCTCTTTGATCGTGCCACCACCATCTCTGAGTGTCTTTATACGTGTAAGTGATCACCCTTCGATTTTTCATTATTACCCACATATATATTAGGGTTTTCTTGTGATTCGATGGATTTAGCTTCTGAATTCTGATATGGATTTATGCTTTTCTCTTTGCTCTATTATCTTAGTGTTGCTTTGTTGCATGATTGGAACTATGTCGACTAAACTCTACACAATTGTCTTTTATGTATGGAATATAAATTAGTCTAGATTGAATATATCTCATACTGATTCTATATGATAAAGATGTGTTCAAAATGTATTTATGTTGATTTAACTTGACTCTGTGATTTACTATGTCTATGGCTCTGTTTTAAACTGCTTTTAACAATGTGATTTACTATGTCTATGGCTCTGTGATTTACTAATGTGACGTATATTTCTGTGATTTTGTGTGAGGACAACAACGATTCACGGACTACACATTTTTGAATGAACAAAAGAGGACAACATCGACTCACGGACTATACATTTTGGACTGAAGACATCATGGAGTCAAGTAAACCAAAATAAGATCTCAAAATCGGCTCACGGACTACAAAATTTTCAAATTTAGAAATGCTGATTTGTACTCTTCTTCCTATAAATCTATGATCACACTCTTCTTTTTACATTTTGTCAAAAAAAAATCATCAATATCTCTTGTTACAAAAAAATTCCTTCTCTTTGCTTAAAGAAATCAAGTCATTCACTTTTCTTACAAAAATCAATTCATTCTCTTCTTCTAATATGGCTTCTTCTTCCCGTGATGAGTTAGCAGAAGCGTTGAACGAAGAATTTGATAATCTTTTCTTCGAAGAATTGGAAACATCTATGTACTCTTACAATATTCTATACCAGCTCTAAGACAGAGAAAAAAAAGAATCCATATCGAAAGACATTGTGAAGATGGACACATCAAGTTATGGACCAACTATTTTTCTGAAAATGCCACTTTCTCGCATCCTATGTTTCGACGTCGCTTTAGAATGAATAAGTCATTTTTCATTCGTATTGTCGATCGGCTATCAAATGAAATTCTTTTCTTTCAACAAAGAAGAGATGCAACCGGAAGGTACGGTTTCTCTGCACTCCAGAAATGTACAACAACAATTTGTATCCTTGCATATGGTTGTGCGGCTGATGCAGTTGACGAATATCTCCAGATTGGTGAAACCACATCTCTGAAGTGCTTGGAACATTTTGTTCACGGAATAAGTTCTTGCTTTGGAGACGAATATTTAAGAAAACCAACCGTTGAAGATCTTCAACGCCTACTCATTATTGGAGAGATTAGAGGATTTCTAGGCATGATGGGAAGTATTGATTGTATGCACTGAAAGTGGAAGAATTTATTAGTCTATATCAAAGAGACTAGAGGAAGGAGGCCGACGACCGCAAGGTCAAAAGAAAGATCAAAGGAGAGTCAAGGCCGAAGTCATGAAGACGAGGCCGAAGACCACCTTAAGGAGCTCAAAGAAGGAGGGAAATGGCCTTCAAGGACCCACAAAGGTCACCAAATCATCAAGGAATCAAAAAAAGTCATAAAAGGATATTCTTGGAAAAAATAGATTGTCCCAAGATATGATTCCAATTCTATTTTTCCTTTTTCCTATTTTCCATTTTGCTATTTTTTCTTTTTCATATTTTTCCTTTTTCTACTTTGTATTTTCTTTCTTGTATCTCCTCCTATATATACATTCATTGTAAGATGTTTTCATAAGCAAGAAGAATCCAAAATCAAATACAAAGAAGTGTCTTCAATGTAGTTTTTCCACTAAACTCTTCTCTTGTTTTTGGTTCATTTATTCTTAAGTTCTAGATGAATGGTTATTAGATCCAATATTTCCTTAGGACACAAACTCTAAGTGTTTTGATGCTTTCCTTCGACTAGATCCAACCTAAACATTATGTTCTTGGTAAGGCCGAGCTAATCAATAATAGTCTCGGATTTATCAAGTCTTGTTAGTGTAGAAACACCCCAAGTTGGTGTTTTTTCACACTTGAGATCAGGGTCATCTTTTGTGGGTCAAGTGGTTTCTTTCACCAAGTGAAGTCTCCACTTTTATGTTGAGTCTTTACTCTCATAAAACTATCAGAATTGCCCCATCGCTTGGAAAGGGCAATATTCTCGTGGTTTCTGTAAACCAACGATCGTTTTAGAGACAGTTGCTTCCCAAGATCTTTGGATATGGCACGCGTTTTTTGGTCCACCGGAAACTTTAAATGATATCAATATTCTTGATCACTCTCCAATTTTTGATGACATTTTATAAGGTCGAGCACCAAGAGTGAGGTATCTAGTGAACGGAAACGAATATCATTTAGGTTACTATCTCACAGATGGAATTTATCCAAAATGGGCTTCGTTTATCCAATCTATTTCACTTCCACAAACTGAGAAAGCATCTTTATTCGCCACCCACCAAGAAGCTTGCCATAAAAATGTCGAGCATGCTTTTGGAGTTTTGCAAGCTCGATTTTCCATTGTTAAAAATCCAGCTCTTCTTTGGGATAAGATAAAAATTGGAAAAATTATGTGCGTATGTATTATACTCCACAATATGATTGTAGAAGACGAACGATTTGGTCGAACATATATGGACTAAATTTTCAACAAATCATGATTAAATTGATTTTGTTTAAGATTATTTATTTTATTTAAGTGTATGTCTTACAATTAATCATTTCCAATAATAATTATATTACATATTTAAAAAAAAAAATTAAGAAACTCTTCATAAAAACTACCAATAATCATCCATACAAACTCAAAACAAATTACCATCTCTTAACTCTACTTTTATCTATTTTAATTATTATTTAATTACTAGAAACTCAAATTTAGAAACTACCAATAATGGTCTTAGTCTCGTAATAAAAGATGACCTCCACGTTGTTCGGCAATGCCAGACTTATCTTTTCTACGACGGTCCAGACACGTTTCTTCTCAATTTCAAATCCATAACAATTTAACGATATTCATGAACCATTACCAGCTAACATTTTATACTAGTTTTTCTTTTCTTTTCTATATTGTCTAATTTAATTCGCAAACCACGAGTTTTGTAAAATATTAGATTTTCTTTCGTCAACGTTATTAGTGTTTTGCATTTCTTAATTATAATATTATCTTCAAATATACACTTATTAGATCCTATATATATCACGGTTCTCAAAATGCAGGCACACATTCATAGAAAGGTAAATAAAACAAGAAGCCATGTCTTCGTCTATCTTCTCGTATATTGTTCTCTTCGTCTTACTTTCAATTATCCCAAACCTTCAAAGCCAACTTACCGCTCCAGCTCCGACCAATGAAGCAACTCCACTCAATCTCACTGCTATTCTTGAAACTGGTCACCAATTTACCACATTGATACGACTTCTCAACACAACACAAGTTGGGTTTCAGGTAAGTATTCAACTCAATAGTTCTGATCAAGGGATGACTCTATTTGCTCCAACAGATAATGCATTCAACAACC
>JAKUCM010001638.1:0-41872 GCA_023374145.1 Lepidium sativum
CATCAAGTCTCCATGGAGGTAAGAAATATTGTAACAGCATCATTTGAAGAAACGAATTATTATCTCCCTATAGACATGAGATAAGAATAGTCAAAAAAGCATGATGTCATTTGTATAGGGATTGGGGTCAGCTGGAAGGTACCGGAGTTCCTCCACTGACATATCTGAATCACTGAAATCATCCTTATCCACTGTCTCTATGTCAATTTCTTCATCTTCATTAGCATCTAATACTTTCACCTACACGCATACAACCACATAAACTCAGAAAGAGAGGTGACAAAATGAAAATGAAGAATCCCTTCGCATCTATTTCAATATCTCACTTTTTCTGTTTCAGGAACCAAATCAAATTCATCTTCGCGTTCCACATACTCTTCATTCTCCTCAAGCTCCTTGAAGTCGGGAGCGAATGCACTCCAGTTTTCAGTGTAGTCTTTTGCCCATATATATACTAGACCAGCCAAGGAAACTGAAACAATTATGGGATGAACAGGATGCCAAGCTAGATCAATCAATGCTTCTTTTGGACCTTCTAATATTTTCACCAGATGCCCTGCTCGATCCCATATATAGATCTTATGTTCGCCTTTGCATGCAGAGCCCCCAACAACCCACTCACCATCACCACTGAAACAAGGTGCTTTCCAATGCATTTTTGTAACTGAATCTTGGAATTCCCTGAAGAGTGTTAAACATTTTAATCCAACACTCTTCAGTTTCTCAACACCATCAAGCCCATCTATGTCCTTTCCCAAGTCCTCAAGGAATTTAAGAACATTTTTCGCAGGGAGAAGATTTTCGTATATCCTAATGGTGCGATCGTGTGAATTTGTAAGAAGATACTGCCCATTCCTGCTAAATACTATGTTTTTCACTGGTGCCCCGCCCAACACAGGAACCAAAGCAAGAACTCGAACACTTTTGTAATCTATTATAAGTATTTCTCCTTTGGAATTTCCTATATAAACAAGATCCCCTTGCTTGTTAAAGCATGCTGCAGCAGGAGAGAAAGGAGGGCTTGATTCTGAACATTTACTCCGTTGTGGAGGAGCTAATACATCTGGCATCTCAGGCACAGCGACTGGAAGCAACGTTGTACAATCAATGTCAAAGTCAACTATCATGGGAGCAGAAGAGAGTGGGCAAGCCAAACAAAGGGAAGGGGAACTTAAGCCAGGGTTTAGACGAGCCTGCAACGGAGTTTGCTGAAGAGTTGTTCGAGCAATCCTCTCTCCGCTCGAGACATCCCAAAGAGATAATGACTTGTCTGCAGCTGACACGAGCAAACGGTGCCCGTACTTTGACCAGGAGACACTTGTTATAGCAGCAGAACAATCATTATCACGAATCTCTTTTGCAATGCCCCTAGTTTCAAAATCCCAGATTACACAGCCCCCATTGGCACATCCCGCTAATCAAATAAAAAATGCAAAATACATCAATATGTGTACCATAATATCAGAAACTACCCAAATTTACTCTATAACGAAACATGAAGATATATTGGGAAGAATTTACCAGCGAGAAGAGAACCACGGTGATTAAAGGCAACGCATTTAATGACTCCATGCTCCAAATATTCTTCAATCACCTCCGGAAAATCTCCTTGCAATGGATCTACGCAGATAGAGAGAGAGAGACCCAACAAAAAAATACACCCAGAAAGAGTAAATTAAGAACACTGCCGAAGGAAATTAGGAAAGAAAGCAGAACTGCAAAAAATAGAGCTTACCTATGATCGGAGCGTTCATATTATATTGCTGGTCTTCAACAGAGCAGCTCCTGAGATTGTGCAAATTGAGTGAGTGACTGCACACAGAGCCCTGAAATTAGGGTTTCGAGGACACAGCAATCACCTCGACGCACCGAAAAAGCTCAAGAATTTAATCCAACTCTAAGTATCTAATAGCCGTGAGTTTAGAATGGGATTGGAGCAATAAGGGTTTATCAGTTGTTTTACTTGATTCCTCCGGAAGGCGATGCACTTTGAGATCGACGCAAAGCTTCGAAGAGGTAGAAAAATCGCGTATAGACACAAAAGCAGAGAAAGAATGCGAAAGCTTGAATATAAATTAAAGCAAGAATGCGAAGACAGGTTTTGGTCTGGTCTTAAGAGAATCGAAGAAGCTTGTTTTCGGAGGGATTAATTGAAAAAGAGGATTCAAGTAACTTGAGAGAGCCAAGAGCGACTAACGGCGTTAAACAAAGCCGGGGGTTTAACGAGTGTTAAATTTTGAATATATATTATAAATTAGAAATTGTTTATTTTGAAAGTCCTGCCACTCGACATCTCTACAATTTTGTCTTCATGGATCAGTTGCCATCAAAAAGAAGTTAAGCCATATCAAGCCTAATAAGAGAGTTCAGAATTAAACCCTATACAATGAAGACTTATATAAATTTACGTGAGAATATGTTGTGGCAGAGGGAAAGATATATTGTTTTAGGGTTAAAGAGAGCAAAGTTTTAATTATCTTTGTAAACTGTGTAATCCTTTGATTTTTAGTGGATTTTCAGAGTAAGTATCTCCTACGAGACATATCCGTAACCATTCAAGGAACTCGTTAAATCTCGGTGTTATTATTTCACAAATCACATATCTTAATCTACAAGAAACTACTGGAACAAGGTTTCCAATTTCCGCTGAAATCTCTACAAGTGGTATCAGAGCCACACACTGGAAAAATAAATTATCGGGGTTCTCTGAAACAGAAACAGGAAGATGAATGCTTGGTTTGAAGCTCATTGTTGTGGTCGTTTGTGGTTCAACAAGGTTATGCAGCTGTTATTCGTCTTTGGTCTTGTACATGAAATAGAGAGAGTAACACAAGGAATCAGTTCATAAACATATAACATACACATGAATCATTTAAGGTTGCTATATTTGATGACAAAGGTGATTTTGTTTTGTGGAAACACAAGCTGATGTGTCAATTGGAGATTCTGGGTTTAGAATCTACATTGGAAGAAGAAACAGTTTAGGAAGCCTCAACTGGTAAGGGTGGAGAGGCTAAGATCAAGCCTAAGGTGGTTAGCATGAGTCTTAGTGATGTTATTCTACGGGAAGTGATGAAGGAAAACACATCACTAGGAATTTGGAAAGAGATTACCAATCCAAAGCAAGGTCTAATACAATTTATTTGAAGCATAAATTCACTAGTTTTAAGATGGTTGAAACAAAGAGTATTGAAGAAAACATGGATGATTTTCTTAAACTAATAGATGATCTAGCAAGTATTAACATCAACATTGTTGATGAGGATCAAGCCCTTCAGATCCCAGATGCCCTTCTTAAACAGTATGATCAGTTGGTGGACACACTTAAGTATGGAAGTGAGAATGATATACTTACGTTGAATGATGTTGTTAACTCTGCATATTCAAAGGAGAGACCTGAAAGAGAAAGGTATGCTGCATAAAACAAAAAATTCAGAAGGGTTATTAGTTAGTGAAAGAGGCAAGTCAAGTCAGAGATATAAGCAAAAAGAGGGAGCTAGGCCGAAAAGCAGACATAAGTCTCAGTTTAAGCCTAAAAATACCAAAGATTGCTGGATATGTGGCAAGGAAGGACACTGGACGTGTGACTACCCTGAAAGAAAGGGAAAAGATCCCCAGAAAAATTCAACTAACTCAGCCAATATAGTGTGTGTGGAGCCGTTGGTGATTAGTGCAGGTGAAAAGAATAATGTGGCCTCAACTAATAGTATAACAAACAAAAATGAGTCAGGTGCATTGACAATAAATATTAATCATCCAAGAGAATATTGGTATTAGATTTTGGGTGCTCATGTTATACTACACCTCATAAGGATCTTCTGTTTGACTTGGAAGAATGTGAATGTGGCAGGGTGTTGATGGCAAATAATACTCACGGTGATGTTAAGGGCATGGAACACAAGTGATGCTTATAGAGGTTAGATATATGCCATCTATGGGAAAAAATCTTATATCATATAAGGTTCTAGAAAAAGGAGGTTGCTGGTACAAAGGAAAAGACTTCAAAATTCAGTTTTATAAAGGAAACCAGAAAGTTAGATCTGGTATTTATTCTGATGGGTTGTATTATATGGAGGCAAAGGTATTAAAACATGAGGTCTCTGTAGTACATGCAGCAATTGATACTACAACTATGTGGCATGCTAAATTAGGGAATATGAGTGTAAAACAAATGTATAAACTATTGAATAACGATTATCTAAGTGATAAGGAAGTAAAAAAGTTGAAATTCTGTGAAGGATGTGTTCTCGGAAAATCGCAGAAGAAAAGTTTTCCAAAAGGAAAACATTGTTCAACTGGAATTTTGGACTATGTACACTTAGATTTATGGGGTTCTCCATCATGTTCTTAAAGTCTAGGTGAGTGCCAATATTTTGTTACATTCATTGATGACTACTCAAGAAAAGTCTGGATTTACTTCCTGAGATCTAAAAGTGAAGTGTTTTTTAAGCTCAAAGAGTGGAAAGCTAAAGTAGAGACACAAACAAACAAAAAAATTAAGTGCTTCAGGACCGACAACGGTTTGGAACCCTGCAATAATCAGATGGATGATTTGAGTAAGTTGAACACGTGTCTATACTCCTCAACAGAATAAAGTTTCTGAGAGGATGAACATAACTATTATAGATAAAGTTTGTTGTATGCTTTCAGAATCTAGGTTGGGACATAATTTTTGGGCTGGAGCAGTATCTACTACAGTGTATCAGATTAACAGATCACCTAATTCATCTATAGAGTATCAATTGCTAGAGGAAATTTGGTTAGGTACTAAGTCAAATTTTTCACATATGAGAAAATTTGGATGTTCAACCTATGTTCACGTCATTCAAGGAAAAACGAAACCCAAAGCTTTGAAGGGAATATTTGTTGGTTACTCGAAGAACATGAAAAGATATGGGATATGGATATTAGAAGAATTAAAGTGCAGAATCAGCAGAGATGTGGTGTTTAATGAAGAAGAATTTTTTAAAGATACTTTAAAGCTCAAGGTAGAAAAGAAGGTGAGGAACAAAAAGGTAACGTTCAACCCCCTTTGATTCAAGGTCCTACTGGTAGTGATTTTCAGTTAGAATCTACAGTTCAAGGTGGAGCTGGTACACAAGCAGAGAGTTCAACTCAAGGTGGAGCAGATTCACATTCAGAAAATTCAAATCAAGGAGGAGATGAATCGATTGAATAAGAATTTAAGGAATCAGAGGTAAAAAGTGAAGACGAGTCGGAGATTAAAGATGAACGTGACCTGAGTGAATATATTCTAGCCAGAGACATAACTAGGAGGGAAATTAAACCACCTTCTAGGTTCTTAGAGGATAATTCAATTGATATGCATTTACTGGGGCAGTAGTGGTTGATCTAGATGAACCATATTCTTACACATAAGCTAGAAAATGTAAGAACTGGAAGTACTGGAATGCAGCTACAAATGATGAAATGACTTCTCACAAAAAGAATAGCACGTGGAATCTAGGTAAGGCTCCTGAGAATAAAAATGTCATTGGTTGCAGGTGGATTTTCACAAGGAAACCTAGAATTCTGGGAGTGGAGAAACCTAGATTTAAGGAAACACTAGTAGACCAATGATTTTCACAGATAGATAGTATTGATTGTAATGAAGTTTTGCACCGGTTGTGAAACAAGTTTCTATAAGACTTCTTATATCAGTTGTGATTAGCCAAGATTTTGAGCTAGAAAAGCTAGACGTGAAAACTGCATTCTTACATGGAGTGTTAGGAGAGGTGATATACATGCGGCAACCTAAAGGCTATGTTACTAAAGGTAAAAAAGTGTATGTGTGACGGCTGATTAAGTCTCTCTACTATCTAAAACAAAACCTTAGACAGTGGAACAAGAAGTTTGGTGCATTCATGAAAATCAAGAGTTTCACATAAGTGAATGTGATCCATGTGTTTACTTTAAAGGTTTAGATGTGTTGAGTCAAGTATACTTGTTAATATATGTTGATGATATGTTGGTTGCATCTAAGGATATGAAGGAAATTCAAAGGCATAAGGATAAAATGGCAGAAGAATTTGAAATGAAGGACTTAGGAGCAGCTAACAAAATTTTGGGGATGGAGATCATGCGTGACAGAAAGAAATGTTCTTTAAAGCTATAAGAGGAAAGATATTTGACTCAAGTGTTAAAGACGTTTAGTATGTTTGATGCTAAAACTGTAGTGACCCTATTAGCTCACAGTTCAAGTTGAAGAGTTTATCTCTAGAAAATGAAAAAGCAGAATCTAAATTGATGCAGGAAATACTGTACATAAGTGCAGTTGGGAGTTTAATATATTCAATGGTGGGTTCAAGGCCTGACTTAGCTTGCAGTGTTGGTTTGGTGAGTCGGTTTACGGGAAAACCTGGAAGAAATCACTGGCAAGTAGTGAAGTGGATTATGCGTTATCTCAAGGATAACTTAAGTTCAAGTTTTTGTGATGTAGATTTTGCTGGGGATTTAGACAGAAGACGGTCAATTACAAGTTACTATTTTAAGGTTAGTGGTAATACCGTGAGTTGGAGATTATGTTTACAGTCAGTTGTGGCATTATCTACAATTGAGTCAAAATAGATTATTTTAACAGAAGCAGCAAAGGAAGCAGTTTGGTTAAAGGGAATCTGTTGTGAATTGGGTTTTGAACATAAATGTGTAAAAAGAGTGCTATATGTTTGACCAAAAACAATGTGTTTCATGAAAGAACCAAACATATGGCGTTAAGTACAATTTTATGTGGGACTTGGTGAACAAGGGTGAAATTCAAGTTGAAAAGTTTCATACCTCAAAGAATCCAATAGACTTACTGTCGAAATCCTTACCTGGTAAGAGGTTTGAAGAAGGTTTGCTGCAACTCAAAATTGAATAAGTCAAGGGAAGGCTCAGGTTCAATCAACATCTTATACACAAAGAAAGAAACCGAGTTAGTTTTTTCTACTATTGTGAGTTGATTGACAAAACTGGAAACATCAAGTTGTTTTGGTGAAGGTTACTTGATGAGGGCATCAAACCGGTTGAACTAGGCATGCCAATGACTCGAGATAGGACACACAAGCTTAACAACTAGGAGAAGCTGTAGTTAACATCTTGAACAAGGAGGAGAACGCGCCCACCCCGGAACACTCCAAGATCGACATCAGAACTTCTTCGAGGAGCGCGGGAAATATTAAAAACGCAAGTCAAGACCAAGCAGCGCGACAAGAGGAGAACCAAGACATTTAAAACCCTTTTGAAGCTGACCAAGAGGACCAAGAATCAACAAGACCCGAGCTGGAAGTAATCAACAAGACTTGGTCCTTTATCGCGCCCCACAAGGTTTGTTTTGTGTTTAAGATTAATGTTTTTGCAGAAACGCCAAACCCAACAACTCCAGCACCTTAGGATAGAGAGTCTTAAGGCCCATATGTTTTTTAGGGCTTTTATTTTTGTTTAATAAGGCACCAAAACACTAAGTTAGAAATTTGACATTTTTCTTGTAATTTGTCATTTTTCTTATTTCCTTTTTGTTAATGGGCTGCAACCCATATTTTCCTTTTTCTTTAAGTAAGTCGGCCTTAGGGCTAGTTGCTAGGACCCCTATATAAGGTCCCCTTGCAGCCGTGTAACAAATCACCCAACTTTGATATCAATAAAGAACACAATTTTCTCAAAGAGAAATCCTTTGTCATTAGCAAGCTTAGCCGTTTGTCTAAGACCTCGAACACACTACAAGATCTTGAGAGGTTTCCCCTTGATCTAGAGTGTGCTTGAATGTATCAAGAAGCCCACCATCCTTCTTGTGGATCGCTCCTCAAACCACCCCTTCTGCGCCCCCGAGTTTTCTTACCAAGGAAGGACACTCGGTTCCCTTGGATAAGAACCCGCTCCCATCAACCTTAGAGAAGCATCTTTGAAGCTCGTATCATTTTGGTATTAGAGCCAAATATTTCCTAGAAGGTTGTATCTATCTTTACTTTTTGCTCTATTTAATTTTAAAACCGTCATCACTTTCGCATAGGTTGTTAGATTCGTTCTCAAGTAAATTAACCATTGTTTGCTTAAGATCCAATCTATATCTTGCTTGTGACGGCTATGGTTCTTAGTTCTCAATCTAAAAAGACAAAAAAAAAAAAAATTGTTCCTTAAGTTTATTTTGCCTTTTTTTTTTTTTGTATTTTCCATTTTTTTTACAATTTCCATTTCTTACAAAAAAAGAAAGGATAACTACTTGTTTCTTGTTTTGAAACATGGAAACCCTAGCTGAATGTTGGCCCAACTCCAAGCCCAAATTCGATCCATCAACACTCGAATGAACCTATTGGAGCCAAGACCCACCAACACTCGAGTGTCCCTGCACTCCCGGGACGATGACTCGGACGCTTACCGAGAGGGAGATTTTGATCCGGATCCGGATTACCCTCCACCTATGCGTCATATCACACGAGGAAGAGACCCCCATAACCGCAGACGTGAGTGGGACGATCCGGTGCACTCCAACATCGACTCAAAACTTACCACGCCCACCTTCGCCGGTAAGGTCAAAGAATGGAGTACATCTTTGAGTGCTACCATTATGCAGATCATAAAAGAGTAAGCTTTGCTGTTGCTAAACTCACGGACAACGCTTTGTCCTGGTGGGATCGCGACCTAGCCGAACGAAGACGCCACCACTATAACCAAGTCACCACTTGGGACGAGATGAATTTTAACCTAAGAAGAAGGTATGTGCCTGCATATTTCCATAGAGACTTACAGAAAATGTTTCGTAAGTTGGTACAGGAAAATAGGTTTGTGGAAGACTACTTTGAAGAATTTGAAAACATGAAGAATCGGCTAGAAACCAAAGAACCCGAGGAGGCCATTATGGCTCAAATCTTAGATCTGCAAGACCGCATAGCTAGGAAGGTAGAAAGGCAGCCGTATCACGAGTTAGTGGAATTATTGCATTTTGCCATACAAGATGAAAAACATATAAAAAGGAAGACGGCTGCGCCCAGCCGCCTCAAGTACAACTCTCCCTGAAGCACGCCCGCCCCGAGGCCGCAAGACAAGGGAAAAAATATTGAGTCTGAGACTCGTCCTAGGAGAGCTAATCAAGGATCAACCAAAAATCCAATACCTGAAGTTAGTAAGGCTCCAAATAATTCTACAACCCGTGACATCGTGTGCTTCAAGTGTCAGGGTCGCAGACACATGGCAAGAGACCTAAGGGTAATGGTTGTCACTAAGGGCGGAGAGTATGAATCACAAGATGAGGACGAGATGGAGGTAGATGAAGCTGTAAGAGAGGCTGAGGAGACTGTAGCATACCCGGACGTAGGGAAATTACTTGTAGCTCGCCGCGTCCTAAACTCTATGGTCGTGCCGCACGAAACCGCACAAAGAGAAAACATTACCCACTCGAGATGTACCACAAGCGGCAAGGTATGCAGTCTTATTATAAATAGTGGTGCTTGTACTAACATGGCTAGCAAGTCCTTGGTCAAAAAATTAGGACTCACCACCACCAAACACCCGAGACCGTACCACTTAAGATGGCTCAACAATAAGATCGAGATCAAAGTCTCCGAGCAAGTGACCATTCCTTTCAGCATTGGAACATACCAAGACCAGGCATTATGTGATGTAGCTCCCATGCAAGCGGGACATCTCCTACTTGGCCTACCTTGATAGTTTGATAAGGAGGCTCTACACAACGGGCGTACCAACTTCTACTCGTTTGTGCATGACAAACGCAAGTATAGCTTAGCGCTCTTGACCCCTGCTCAAGTGCATGAGGTCCAGCTAAAGATGGTTCAGTCCACCGAGGTAAGTAAGACTTCTCTATTTGTGACTCCGAGTGTCATGGATAAAACCTTGTGTGCCAAGCAAACCGTGCTACTAATGCTCTTCAAAGAGAATGTGTGCCTTGAGATGTCGTGTGCAGATTTACCAGCAAGGGTCCGTGAGCTCTTAGAACAATTTAAAGATGTGTTCCCCGAGGAAACACCAGCTGGCTTACCTCCAATCCGAGGCATAGAGCACCAAATTGAATTTTTTCCCGGCTCCGCCCTACCGAACCGAGTGGCTTATCACATCAATCCACAAGAAGCTAAGGAACTAGAGCGACAAGTTCAACACCTATTGAACAAAGGATACATCCGAGAAAGCCTTAGTCCATGTGTTGTTCCGGTCTTACTCGTACCAAAAAAGGATGGGACATGGATGATTTGTGTGTACTGCCGAGCAATCAACAACATTACCATCAAGTACCTACATCCCATTCCACGTTTAGATGACATGTTAGACGAACTTCATGGAGCCACCGTCTTCTCCAAGATAGATCTCAAGAGTGGTTATCATCAAGTTCGCATGAAGGAAGGCAATGAGTGGAAAACCGCCTTTAAAACCAAACAAGACTTGTACCAATGGCTTGTGATGCCATTCGAACTCACCAACGCCCCAAGCACGTTCATGAGTAGAAGTATGACCAAAACCTACAACAATCGGACATGTTAGGAGTTTTCACGGTTTGACAAGTTTCTACCGCCGCTTTGTCAAGAATTTTAGCACCCTGACTGCTCTTATTACAGCCGTGATCAAGAAGGATGTTCCATTTAAATGGGGAGAAGCACAAGAAAAAGCCTTCTCCGAGCTGAAATCATGCCTCACCAAGGCTCCAGATTTAGCTTTGCCAAATTTTGAGAAAACCTTTGAAGTAGAATGTGACGCGTCCAGATTGTGAATTGGAGTTGTGCTAACTCAAGACAAAAGACCCATAGCTTACTTCAGTGAGAAGCTAAGTGGAGCCACTCTAAACTACCCAACATACGACAAAGAGTTCCGAGCCTTAGAAGTTTGGAAACACTATCTACTAGCCAAAGAATTTATGGTTCCCACCGATCATGAGACTTTGAAGCACTTAAGGGGCCAAACAAATCTAAAGAGAAGACATGCAAGGTGGTTAGAATTTATGGAGACATTCCCCTATGTGATAAGTATAAGAAAGGAAAGGAGAATGTAGTCGCGGATACTCTTTCTAGACGACACAACCTCATCACCACCATGGACGCCAAAGTTCTAGGATTTGAGTTCATCAAGAACAACTACAAGGAGGATCCTGATTTTGGAGACATCTATCAAGCTTGCAACAAAGGAGCCTTTGGGTCATACGACATCCATGAAGGGTACTTGTTTTGAGAAAAAGGTTGTGTATACCGCAAGAGTCAATGAGGGACTTGATACTTAGCGAAGCGCATGGCAGAGGACTCATGGGACACTTTGGTGTTGCTAAAAATCTAGCCATGCATCAAATGCGCAACATGCTTCAAGGCTAAAGCTAAGTCTCACCCTCATGGTCTTTATCTCCCTTTACCTATTCCTAATGCTCCTTGGGAGGATATCTCAATGGATTTTGTTTTAGGTTTGCCAAAGATAAAGCACAAGGACTCAATCTTTGTTGTAGTGGACCGTTTTTCAAAGATGGCTCACTTCATACCTTGTGACAAGACCAATGACACATCACAAATCGCCAACCTATTCTTTAAGGAAGTGGTGCGCCTACATGGAGTTCCGAGAACTATTGTTTCCGATCGAGACGCCAAGTTCCTAAGCCACTTTTGGAGGACCTTGTGGCAGAAATTAGGCACCAAGTTGCTCTTCTCGACCACTAGTCATCCCCAAACCGACGACCAAAAATGAAGTGGTAAACCATACTCTAGGAACTTTACTTAGAGCTACGGTCGGTAAGAATTTAACAAATTGGCTTTCTTTCTTACCTATGGTTGAATTTGGTTATAACCGAGCTAATCAATCGTCTTCTAAGTTTTCACCATTTGAAGTAGTATATGGTTTCAACCTTTTGACGCCAATGGATTTTACACCACTTCCTCTGCGCCATTACCATGACAAGGACGCAAATGCCAAAGTTGAACTAGTCCGCAAATTACATCTCAAAGTCAAGAAGAGTTTAGAAAAGAAAGCTGAAGCAATCAAGCAAAGAGAGGACAAAAGGCGCAAGGTTGTGATATTCAATTTGGGAGATTGGGTTTGGGTACACATGCGCCCAGAGCGCTTCCCAAACAAGCGCAAGTCCAAGCTCGCGCCCCGAGGTGACGGTCCCTTCCAAGTATTAGAACAAATCAATGACAATGCTTATCGATTGAAACTTCCTAGTGAGTTCAATATCTCTTCAAGTTTCAATGTTGCTGACCTCTCACTGTTCCATATAGATGATGGCGATGCACCCGAGATGGAACATCTTCAAGAGGGAGGGAATGATGAGGGTATCAAGCCAGTTGAACTTGGCAGGCCAATAACTCGAACTAGCACATACAAGCTTAGAGAACAACTAGGAGAAGCTGTAGTTAATATCTTGAACAAGGAGGAGAACTCGCCCACTGATGTTCCTCATATTTTGTCGGTTTTGAGCTCATTATTACGGTTATATTTGGGAAATTCGTCTATGTTTTATTGAGATTTCAGGTCAAAAACGTTTAGAGTTGGAATCATGTTTGAAGGTGGACTTTGGAGAAGATTGTTAAGAACTAGAACTAGATTAGAAGAGCAATTCCTTCACTACCAACGAGAGTTGATGCTAGGTTGGGTTGTGGGTAATTGAACCTAAGCGATAAAGCCTACTTGTAATCTGAAACCAACGAGAGTCAGGACCTTTAGATTATTAGTAGAGGGGTAGATTCAACAAGAGTTGGTTTATCTACATTTATGTTCAAGCCGAGAATATGATCAAATTAGTTCCTGAATAGTTTTCCTGACAAAAATTCTAACTCCTGAATGAATACCCGACATCCGATTGCTTTACTTATTTGATTTCATTCGCGTCTAAGTTGTTAGTATTTACTTCTCTAATTTTGATTGATATAGCTTGTGATTCGATAGAAGTTGAAAGTGTTACCTGGTTCTCTTAGGAATTCGACCCCTAAGTACTATTACATTTGATGTGCACTTGCAGCAGGATATAGGGTTAAAACTCGTGATACCACCCACCCGGGAACGCTCCAAGATCGACATCGGAACTTCTTCGAGGAGCGCGTGAAATATCAAAAACACAAGTCAAGACCAAGCAGCACGACAAGAGGAGAACCAAGACATTCAAGACCCTTTTGAAGCTGACCAAGAGGACCAAGAATCAACAAGACCCGAGCTGGAAGTAACCAACAAGACTTGGCCCTTTATCGCGCTCGACAAGGTTTGTTTTGTGTTTCAGATAAATGTTTTTGCAGGAACGCCAAACCCAACAACTCCAATACCTTAGGATAGAGAGTCTTAAGGCCCATAGGTTTTTAGGGCTTTTATTTTTGTTTAATAAATCAGCAAAATACTAAGTTAGAAATTTTCCATTTTTCTTGTAATTTGCCATTTTTCTTATTTTCTTTTTGTTAATGGGCTGCAACCCATATTTTCCTTTTTCTTTAAGTGAGTCGGCCTTAGGGCTAGCTGATATGACTTCTATATAAGGTCCCTTGCAGCCGTGTAACAAATCACCCAACTTTGATATCAATAAAGAACACAATTTTCTCAAAGAGAAATCCCTAATCATTAGCAAGTTTAGTCGTTTATCGAAGACTTAGAACACACTACAAGATCTTGAAAGGTTTCTCCTTGATCTAGAGTGTGTTTGAGTGTACCAAGAAGCCCACCCTCCTTCTTGTGGATCGCTCCTCAAACCTCTCCTTCCGCGTCCCCGAGTTTTCTTGCCAAGGAAGTACACTTGGCTCCCTTGGATAAGAACCCGCTCCAATCAACCTTAGAGAAGCATCTTTGAAGCTCGTATCATTACTGGAGCCAATACTATCTGTAGCGGTCTAGTCATTGGAAGATGGTCCAATGGTGAGCTACTAAGAAGAAAGAAACAACATGATTACCAAGCAGGTTTTGAAACATGAATATATGAGTCGAAGGTTAATTATATTGGGTAAAACTGGGTCAGAGAAATGAAATCTCATCAAGACAAAAAGCAAAGAAGAGAAATCAAGTACCTAGGTGTTAAGTAAAAGGTGGAGCTTGTTTATCAAGGTCTGGAATCTACGGAAATCTGTTCCAAACATGGAGAATTTGTTACATGTTTATGTTTGGGGAAAACACTGAAAAGTAGATCGTTGAAGATATAGGCTGGATACACAACCAAGTCTTACCTGAAATTCAAATTGGAGTCACCTTGACTTTGATAAGTATGAGACGCCGAAAATGACTCATGAAAAAGTATGAGACGTCGAGATGTACAAGAAATCAATGGAAACTTGATCCATTTTTGTTTTGTTTCAGGAGCAAAACGGAAATGAATTAGAGATCGAGGAAGCTTAAAGTCGAAGTTAGGACAAACCAATTAGAACATCTGTTTTAGCTCATTTAATTATTTTTAGTGAGATTAGTTACTAAGTATTTGTTTATTAGATACTACTAGTATAACTTAAACAATAAGATAATTAGGCCAGCATTCTTCAACATATTTTTTTTTGATCAGGCATTCTTCAACATATACGGTGTATGCATCCAATGTGCTAATTAACAAAGCCCAATTACAAGTTTAAAGTGTCATAGTCATTCATAATTCTATTTTGTTTTTCAAACTAGGATTTTTATATCGAAAATATAAATAGAGGTTCTGAAGTTTATAAGAATCGACTGTATAAAGGTGGTCCAGAATTTGGGTTTTCCAATTCTCTAACTCCCATAAGGTTTAATTGTAAGTTTTAAGATAAAAATTGGATGATCACAATGCAAAAGAATTTGACTTTCAGTCGACTATTAATTTATGAAAAAGTTGGAAGCATATTATAATCCATTTGGGAGATATGAATTTTTGTCTCCATAAATTCAAGACTATTATTATATAATACGGACCTACATGTGGACCGCACAACAAAAGTATCTATAGTTTGAACACTTTTGGCGAGAACCTCTCATATTTCTAGATAGAAGAGTGACACGTGCCGAGAACCCATTTGTGCCAAATTTTTATTTGGATAAGAAAATAGATATCATTACACCAGAAACTCAACCATTTCCACAAACTCAAATCACCCCCAAGCATTAATCGAGAGCCAACAAGCGAAAGTGAGAGAGAGATAGTAAGATCAAACGTAGAATTCAATCAATTATCAAGCAATGGCATCGATGACAATGACCGCCACTTTCCTCCCGGCCGTTGCCAAGCTTCCCTCAGCCCTTGGCGGCCGCAGCGGACGTAGCCTCTCGGTGGTCAGAGCTTCCTCAGGCGAGAACACAACCAACTTAGAAGTCAAGGCCCAGAAGGACCAGAGCAGCAGGAGGGATCTCATGTTCACAGCCGCTGCTGCAGCGGTTTGTTCTTTGGCTAAGATAGCCATGGCAGAAGAAGAAGAGCCTAGGAGAGGTACAGAGGCGGCCAAGAAGAAATACGCCCAAGTTTGTGTCACAATGCCTACGGCCAAGATCTGCCGTTACTGATTCAACAAACCCCTCCCTTTATTTCTCTCCTTCTCTCTATCTCTCTTTCAGTTTCGGTAAATTTTCTCATCTAAGCTTGGTCTGTAATCATATATTCATCAATTCACTAAAACCTCTTTTTTTATAGTTCTGCTATTATTTGCCTCTTCTCCACCAATTAACAAAGCTTGACATAAGCACTCTGCATACTAAGTAACAAAAATAGGTCCTGTAAACTACATTGATAATACCAAACCCTCCTAAAAAGACAAAGACTAGTTCATGCTGCAGTAGCAGAATGTAAATTAGCTTTCTTACACTGAATAAGCTGTAAATCGGATAAACTCAAATGTAAAAAGACTTGAATTGTCCACCTAAAGAGCAAGTCTACTACCAAATTTATTCATTATGAAGAGCAGGTAATTAAGAGGTGAGATTACCCTCAATCACCTGAAAACGCAGAGCAATGCCTCTATTTTCCCGCATAGTTCTAGCAAATGCTTTCCCAGTCGTATCCTTGATAGTGCATTCACCTCCTCCCATTTTCCATTGAATATCCTCCTTTTGCCATCTGACTAAAACTCAGCACGTTTCTGTTGATCCCAGGAACAAAAAGCATATTTTTGATTATCATATTCACTCTCTTCATCATGATCTTGACATCTCCTATCCCTTCTGCCATAATAAGGTTCCCGTTTGCTAATACAACCCCAGATCTGTAAGTTGTGTCAAGAGTGGTGAAGAACTTCTTATACGGAGTCATGTGATTCAAAGTGGTGTTGTATATCATCCACATTTCCCTATCATATGTGAAATCACCAGGTTGTTGGTTCATCTTTTGACCTATCAGAGCCTGTTGCAGGTTCCTTGTGTTGCAGCAATCTCTTCCACAGTGCCCTCTTTCTCTACATTGAAGGCATTGGCCTCTAAGTTGTAATAACAGTCCTCTTGGTTATGATTGTACTTCTTGCACACGCCACACCATTTCTGCTCCATACCATTTCTGCTCAGACTTAGCCTTTCTAAGACTTTTAGGAAAATCCTTTAAGCTTTGATTCATATTCCCCTGGCCTTGAACCAAACATATCTAAAAGACAAAGAAAATTGTTAAGAGTTATATCGGGCAGATTCATGCGTTCCTCCAGCACCGGAAGAACAAGATCATATAAACTTGACAGCAAAGTTAATAGATTCCTAACAAGTTAATAGCTGACAGTGATTTCCAGAACTCTATCCAAGTAAAAATCCACCGGCTCTTCTTCATACATCATAAGATCTTCGAATTTATTCTCTTATCGTTGTTACCTTTTCTGAGCAAATCCCAAAGATCCTTGGCCGAAGCTATTAGGATATATAAATATAACATATTTGTAGAGATACAAAAATATTCTTTATTCTCTTTTCCTTGTATCATAATCGTCTCTGTCATCCGGGCACCACAATAATGCGAAAAATATTGGAAGACTCACATGGTCATTCATTGAAACCCCATGAGATATGTTTGGAAAATAAAATTTGTATGATCTCTCAGTAAGTTGATCACGAGACCATCACCAACAAAATTGATATTGAATCACCACAATTTATCAACATACTATGGAGGATTTCAAAACGGAAGATTCTCGGAGCTATCCTTGGATTTTATGGTACATATGAAAAGCCAGTAATGATAAGGATTTCTCGAACATTGATAGGGACCTAAATAAATAGTTCAAGCGGATGAACTCAAAGCGGACATTCTCAAGAGGAGAGGACCAGTTTGACGGCCATCAGGCCCATAGTTAGTAATCAGAGAGATAATGTGATATCTAGGCCACTAACGTTATACTTGAGTTTAAGGGTTATAGGTGTATGGTGGATGCCTAGTGGAATGACTCGGGTTTATTTACAGGGCTTGGAAGGTATTGTTTCCCAAATGGTTTAGATGACTTCAATGTGGGAGCTCATAGTCTACGAAGAAGCATGTCCGCATTGCCTTCGGAATTCGAAACTCTTCTCTGAGTTATGACTTACCTCATTTCACTACAAGTAATGGAGACGGAGTTTGTAGTTGACTGTTCAGAGCTCAAGAATATGACATAAGACACGGAAGACTAACGTGCTTTCAGGCTTTCACCCATATCTAGAAGATTTTTTAACGCCTCATAATTTTTTCAGAGTTTTTCACTCAATCTAATTCTTTGTACTCTGAACCACAAAACCGATTTCCTGACCCACAATATTAGAAAGTTATCTAAGGATTAAGTTTTTGTGAATAATGTACGACACTACAAGTTCCAATATTTTCTTAATTGAGTAAGGTTAACACACACAGGAAAAAATGATTCTAGATCCAAAGGTAAATTGACTATTATTGAATTCTGTATTTGATCAAATCCATTAGAATCACCAGTTATTGAATACATATTAGAAATTTATTGGATTTAGTTAAGGATGGATTTTGATGGATTTTATTAGTCTGTGTTATGAGTAATCCAAATCTAAAGTTTTTGTTTAGGGTTTTTTGCACTTTTCTTTATTTTGTGGTCAATTTCGTTCTAACAGGTTGTTTTTCCCATTTACTTTCTGTAAGGCTCACCACTAGGATCAAATACTTGATCTAAATACTTAATAATAGAATAAAAATTAATCAATAATTTTAAGGCTAATTTAGTAGAGAAACCTTTGAAATTGAAATTACAAAACAGAAAGTGAAGTCAAGAGCTAACTCTCTCCTGAATCCAAAAGACCTCCCACAGTGAAGTGGTAAAATAGAGTCTTTTGAACCCCATGATACAATCACAATAAGACCACAAAAGGTTCACCCTTTTGAGGAATCGACAAACCAAAACTCTTAACTATGAACTCACAAAAACAAAACTTGACAAAGAACGTACTTTAGTAAGAAGAGAGAAAAGAAGAAAAACTTAAAAGAGTTTGTACACAAACCAACTCTTATATAATAGAGAGCTTGAGTCATATTAGGAAAGCTCTTGAAAGAATTCAAGGCTGAAGAAACTGAGTGATCAACTCATTTAAATACATTGATTTGCCGTTACTCCTTTGATGAACATACAAGCAAGAGGAAACTTCCAAAATTGTGTTATGAGTCATGTCTCGGGTCTAATGGACTTGAAAAATGTGTGAGCTTAATGAAAGGTTTTGGGCCAAGATAAAACTTCCAGGTTATGTGAATTAAGAGGCATGAAACTCATTTTAATCTCAGCCCACTTAGAAATTAACTTGCTCTAATTCTAACACTAAGTTAGATTAGCAAATACATCTAAGTTATACACTTGTATTCTCTGTTTCTCATTTAATCTCACTACAAAGTTCTAACAATCTCCCACATGAATGGAAAGAGTTCCAATCATAGCATGTTATAATGTAACTGACAGGAAAAAAAATGACTCAACAGACTGACACAACAGACTCGACTGACTCGATAGACACAAAAGACTTGACATATGTGTGAGTTCAAACGAAATGCACTGTGTTTGAGTTGGTAGTATTTTACAACCTTGAATCAGTTATAGTTAATTTATGTCGAGCTTACTTGACCATAAAGTGAACATGATGTCTTGAACTTTCTAGATTTTTATGTAAACCAAGACAACATTTATAACGCAGTGTTATTTCTAGTAGAATATTAGGTTCTATATTGTGTTCATTCTGACTTTGAACTTACATGGTATGTTCGTGATTGAACTTAGAGAATTTTACCTAGATAAATTCTCCTAAAACGACCTCATTTCACAGTCACTAGATGATTTGTGTAATAATTTTGTTTTAAGAAGTAGCATTTGCGACTCCACTGATATGTCAAAGCTATTTTATCATTAAAAGCATGATTTAACCTTGATTTTTATTTTTACGCACGATGATTGTCATTAAGAATGGTAGTGTCATGCTTTGATGACTATCTATTTTACTTAGTTGTCCCATTGAACCTATAAATTGGGATTGCCAGTTGTACAAGTTGGGTATCCGTAATAAAGTTGTCGTTGCAACAAGCTTTAAACCCATTCATTTAGATGATTTGAGCACTTGGTCACTTGTTAGACCTTTAGTGAATGGATTTGCTAAGTTATTAGCAGACATAATGTAATCGATTTTGATCACACCACTTTAGACCAAATGTCTGATGGTTTTGTGTCAACGACAAATGTGACGAAATTGACCATTATATAGATTATTGCTTGCTCGAGCAATGGCCAATTGACTATCACAATGTACTGTAATAACATGGACTGATTTTTTCCCATATAGGAACGTCTTCGAGAAATTGTGTAGCCATTCTGCTTCTTCTGCAGCTTTGTCTAGAGCAATAAACTCTGATTCCATTGTTGATCGAGCCAACAAAGTTTGTTTAGAAGATTTCTAGGATACTGCAATGCAACTTAATGTAAAGACATATCCACTAGTAGATTTGGAGTTCTTTGAATCAGAAATCCAGTTTACGTCACTGTATCCTTCAAACATAGCCGATTCTTTACCGTAGTGTAAACTATAACTTGTAGAATATTGTAAATAATCCAAAACTCTCGTTATGCCCTTCCAGTGTGTATGAACGGGATTACTAGTATAACGACTCAACACATTGACGGCATGTGCTAAATTTGGTCTAGTATAATTAGTCAAGTACATAAGACTACCGATGACAAGCGTATACTCAATTTGTGAGACTACTTCACCCGAATTTTTGGTTAGGTTGAGATGAGTGTCCAAATGAGTTTTTGCGGTACCATTTGTGTAACACTTTAAACGTTGCAGAATGTTTTCTGCGTAATGAGTTTGTGACAAAGTGTATTCATCAAAGGTACGTGTGAGCTTAATCTTGAGAATGACACTTGTGAGACCCATGTCTTTTATGTCAAACTGGCTACTAAGCTTGTTTTTAGTTTATTGGATTATGTCTTTGGTGCTACTAAGAATGAGCATGTCATCTACGTAGAAACACAACAAAATATATGCACTCTTAATTTGTTTAATATATATGCACTTATCACATTCATTGATTTGAAACCCATTTGTCATCATGATATTCTCAAATTTTTCATGCCATCTTTTTGGTGCTTGCTTAAGCCCATACAATGATTTGACTAGATGATAAACTTTATGTTTTTGTCCTGGAGCAACAAATTCTTCATGTTGCTCCATATAATCTCTTCTTCCAAATCTTTATTTAAAAAGCATTTTTTACTTTTATCTGATGTATTTCTAGATCACGTAAAGCGAGAAAATTGACTAACAGACGTAAAAAAGTGATTCTTGTCATCAGAGAATTGATATCAAAGAAATCGAAACCTTCTTTTTTTCTTTCCGGAAACCTTGTACCAAAGCGGGCTTTATATTTATCGATGTAGCTATCAGTTTTTAATTTTACTTTAAAAATCCAATTACTACCGAGTATTGTGAACCCTTGTGGCATGTCAGTGATTTCATAAGTATGATTTTGGAGGACTGAATCCATCCCACAATTGATAACTTCTTTCCAGAAGGCCGAGTCAGGTGTGGACATTGCTTCAACATAAGTCTGAGTTTCATTCTCCAAAAGCAATACCATCAGAAAAGCATCACCAAAAGATATTTGTTTCTGGGCACATTTACTTCTGCGAAGTTCGATGATTGGCTTGGGATCTGGTACCCTTGTACCAGAAGTACTCACCTGATTTTCATCAGGAGGGCTCGGTTCTTCACATGGCCATTTCAAGGATTGAATTGGTTTACACGGGAAAATAATTTCCAAAAATGAAGCATTTTGAGATTCCATTATCGTATTTTTGTGGATATCATATATATATATATATATATATATATATATATATATATCTTTCCATACCAAAAACGATAAGTACTACTAATGTGTGGATAACCGAGACAAATACAATCCATGGTTTTTGGACCTACATTGGCCTTTTTAGGATGTGGTACCAAAACTTTCGCAAGATACTCCCTACTTTGAGGTATTTGTACGAATGTACATTACATTTTCAAAGCTCATAAGGCGTTTTGCCCGTAGCTTTATGCTGTATTTTATTCAAAATATAGTTTGATGTGAGCGAAGCATCCCCGCACAGATTCTGGGTTGTACCATAATTCTTGGAGCATAGTGTTCATCATCTCTTTGAGAGTTTAGTTTTTGTGTTCTGCAACGCCATTAGATTCTGGTGAATATGAAGCGGTGGTTTGATGGATAATGTCATGTTCTCGACAAAACGGATTGAACGGACCATCCTATTCACTTCCTCTATCACTAGGAACAATTTTAATAGTTCGTATTAGTTGATTCTCAACTTCAAATTTGTATTTTTTTGAATTTTGCAAGAACTTTGTCTTTACTATGTAAAAGATTTACATAGCAATACTTTGTATGATCGTCTATGAATGTTACAAAACATTTCTTACCGTCTCGGCTTGAAACTAATTTGAGGTCATACAAATTTGTGTGAATTAGTCCGAGATGTTTGATATTTATTTCTACTTGAGGTTATGGTGTTTTAGTGAGTTTTACTTAAACGCATATTTCACATTTGTCTTTTTTATTGGACATTTAAGAATTAAAATTAAATTGATTAATCTTTCGATTGATTTAGAATTACATGTCCTAAGCGCATGTACCAATTATTATAAGACTCAACACACATAAGCAAATGAATTCTTATTATTTGCGGAATCGGTTACAACAGTTTTAGAGCTTAAAGCCCCATCATTTCGGTGGACAGTAATTACACTCATTTTGACTAGTCCCCATGTGACATAACCTTTCCCAATAAAAACCCCATTCTTACTAAGAATCAATTGATCGGATGAAAAATTAATGTCAAATCCATACTTGCTCATCAATATTCCCGAGATCAAGTTCGTCCTCATGTTGGGTACATGCTTTACGTTGGAGAGAGTGGCCTCCTTGCTTGATGTCATCTTCAAGACAACCTTGCTAGCGCCTTCGATCTTGGAGTGTGAGACGTTTTTTATCAAAAAATGTTCGTCGGTGTTGTAGTTATTGTAAGTACTAAACATGTCATGGTTGACACATATGTGTCGTGGCACCCGTGTCATACCACCACTCCATCAGTTTTTTTTCAGCCATGTAAATCTGTCTCCGTGAGGTTTGTTTGGTGTTGTCTTTTGAGACGGGAACGACAATCCGCCGTTTTTTGGCCAAGCTTCTTGTAATAGTTGCACTTCCTAACAAACTTCTTGTTGCTCTTCTTGACACCTTGGTGAGCCATAGGTCTTAACAGTTTTTGAACAAGTTTTGGGCCACCATTAGAAGGCCCAACCTTCGCCTTACCTTTACGGTTGAACTCGACCTTGTTGGCATCGTGCACCATAACAAATGAGTCCGACTTCTCATGTTTCAAAGATTCATTTTGAAGCCATGAAACTAAGTTCTGTACGGTGAGTTGCTTTTGCTTGTGGTCGAGGTACCACTTGAAATAAATCTAGCTTGGTTGTAACTTCTCGATGAAGCAATTAACAATGAAAGTCTTACAGATTTTCATCCTTCTTTTGAAAGCTCATGTACAAGCATCTTAAGCTCATGGACTTGTTCCATGTTGGGTTTTGGATCCACCGTTTTGAAGTCTAGGAATTTGCATGTAGCAAACTTCCCGAAGCCAACATTGTACGACTTGTACTTTGCTTATAAAGTCTCTCAAAGGGCCTTTGAAGTTTTGTACTCTTGGAAGACCTTAAAAAGGGATCCTTCCAAGCGAGCTTTGATGTACCCATTACATAGGTAATCACCATGGTCCCACGTGTGGACGCTAGCCAATGCGTGTGGGTCGGTATTGTCTAGAGGAAGCATAAGTTTATCCTCGGCTAAGTACCGTGCCAATTTTCATGTTATCAAAAAGAACCAACATCTTGTCTTGCCATTCATTGTAATCTGTACCAACGAATTTCTTAGGCATGACAAAGGCATTTGGAACCAAGAGTTCTTGCATAAATAATGGCAGACCACTCCCCGAGGGTGTCCACTCATTAATTTGTTTTGGAGAAATGGGCTTGATGTCGGAATCGACCATATGGGTATCGTTGTTATTTGATGCAATAAGTTTCTGGTAAACAGAAAAATAAAAAGAAATTAGAAGGAGAGAAAAGGTAAATTATAAATAATAGAAGAAAAAAATTATGGAAATTAAATAAGTAATAAACGTAAATAAAAGACATATGATAAATAAAATAAATTAGATTTTTCTATTTATTTATTATCAGTTAAGTGTGTTGATTGAAATTTATAAAACAAAAGAAAATTTGTTTTCTAAACAATTTGTTTCGTATATAAAGATGAAGAATAATGAGAATAACACACTAGTTTTGTTGTGAGATGTTGATGTAAAAGTAGAAATGAAAATTGTTTTGATTTGAAATGGGTTTGTTAAACCAGCAAAATTATAAGGAACTAGATCTTAACTAGTATTAAACCAATTGTAATCGATTTAAAGGCATGAGACTCATTTTAATCTCAGCCCACTTAGAAATTAACTTGGTCTAATTCTAACACTAAGTTAGATTAGCAAATACATCTAAATTATACACTTGTGTTCTCTATTTCTCATTCAATCTCATTACAAAGTTCCAACACTTTCTATCAATATCTTTGTTCACTCAATATTCTTGTATGTCTTATTGGTATATTTTTAGTTTTTGTTATCTACGTCTCAATCTATGTTTCTATCCCATAGATCTAAGTTTTGATAAATCAACTTAGATTTTTATAGCAACTTTTGATCTGTATCTTATTTCGTGAATTGTTGAATAGAGAGGAATTAAAAATCCTTTTTAAAAAATTGATCTGGAAAAGAAGAAAACGAATAAATTTAATGTTTACTTCATCAATTTAAATTAAATACTATATTATTCTTTGCTTGAGCAAAACTGAACAAAAAAGTCGCTCCGAACCTGAGCTCAAAGGCGCAAAAATCTGGTGAGGAATCTGATAAGAGACGAGGCTGAGGTTGATACGAGAACGGAGTGACCAGTAAAGGCGTAAAGCCAAGACTTGGATGTTGTTGTGTGTTCTTAAACTTGTAAGAAGATGTTTTAAAAAATAAAAATCATGGACAAAGTTTGTGTAAAGATCGATCTTCTTGGATGTTACTGTGTTTTGGATGAATGGTTTCTTACACACCTCATTTCCATTCTCATAAGTGAAACTCCACTCTTCTTCATTTTTTTTTCCTTGTTCACGAACGAGAGCTTTTACCTCCACTTCATTTTTCTCTTGCGTTCACTTATAACTCATGGAAGAAAACTCTTGGCTGATTAATACTAACAAACATAAACATTAAACCAAGTCTGATGTCAAGTGATCAATTCATTACAACCTTATGAGAATTGTAGTAAACTTTAGGTGAGAAATGTTATCTTGTATGCTAAATCGATTGCCAAGATCTGATGAGAGACGTTCAGGTTCTTGTAAGATTCATTTTTTGGAAATAGAAAGAATGCAGAATATAGGACTAATGTCCAGGACCAAACTGAGGAAAATTTAGGCCTTGTTCTTTATTGAATCGCAACCACACCACGAAATTTATGTTATCACTATGGCCAATTGAATTCAAATGCTCGCTGAATTAAAGTGGCGATTAAAAAATATTGGTCGCTAAAATTATTAGCGATAGCAACTACTTTTACTTTTCTTCAATATTTGACATGTTTATAGTCGATGCGTCTACTTACTGGCAAACTCGAAGATTCTACCAAACCGGCGCATCCGAGAAGAACCAAATCGGAGTTGGTCCAAACTCAGATTGACAGCGGCTAATTTCTTCTCTGTTAGGATGCATTGTAACACCTGCGTCCCTCGAACCATTGAGGGTGATTCCAGACATGTACAAGGAATGTGTCGAACGGCCGGGAAGGGTTGCTCCAGGTAAGTAAGTGGTCGATAGGATCCGAATTATTGAAAGACAGTGAAAACTACGTCTTGTAGTACAACCAAATAGCTCCGTAGGATCCCAGCTGCGCAACATGTTTCGATAGAATTCAGGTAGCTGTGTAGCCAAGTAGATGCGGGAATAGGTTGAGCTCGAATGAAGCAGCAAACTGGGTGAGCTACTGCCTGGCAGGTCAAAAGTTGATTAAGCAGGTGACATGTTTTCCTCCAAAAAAAACCTTTGGGCGAAGATCTTGAGCAAATCCAAAGGCAAAGGAAGCCTTGGGTAAGCCATCGCCTATGTATATGGCTCACTCTCGCCCTTTGGTTGAGTACACAAGAAAGTCAGAGAAAAATGAAAGAGAAACTAAGTAGTCACAAGCAAGTATTTAGAGAAATTTCAGCTTATTGAGTAAAGTATACATCCAAAAAGAAGGTTATAGTGTGAATCGGGTAGCGTCAAGAGGTGTCATAATCAATTCAGCAAAGGTTAGTGCTTACTGTGGATGTATTAGATTCTTTAAGTCTAATGAGTAAGAGTTATCATGGTTATTTCTTGTTCATATCGTGACATTGTTTGGTCGAGGAGTGTCTTGGTCGGATCGAAGTCTGATTCGGAGCCATGCTTGACGGCCAGGTTATGCTGCTGCATGTTTAAATCAAAAGAATATTTTCAATAGTCCTTCATACTTTGTCGGTTCAAATAGTGTCCTAACATGCATCATATTGACTTAATTGAATGGACTGTTTGGATACGATTCCTTGTTGGACCCATAAGAGACATGCAAATGGTGGGACCAAGGCGAAGGGAAGGAAGTGATGGTGTATATATGGGTAAGTGGTCTAGTTCAACGTTATGTGTAGCCTTTTGGTAATAATATCATTGTACTAGCACTTGTTCATAAGTTAATGAAATTGTTCAAGTATCAAATTGGCATATTCACTTAAATAAATGTGCTAGAAAATGCTAGGCATCTAGGGAACCCTATCTGATAAGCAAATGATCGGTTTAAAGCTGCCCGAAGAGTATGTGGCCGCGGGTTGGGGCGACCTAATTGATGCTCGCCCATAGATCGTATAGGGTTTACTATATGGGTATTCACAATTGGTATCAGAGCATAAGCGGCCCAAGGATAAGTTATTTTATGCATTAACAGTTTAGAATGGGTTAAGTACCATCCTTCCATTGCCAAGGTCTCGCTGTAAATGAATGAGTTATATGGATGTAAAATGCGAGCAAAGTAATGTGGGTCTAACATTTCTTGGTCCTTGTATATGGCTAAGAATGATCAGGATTTGGCAAGGAATATCGAGGAGTAACATGTGCAAAACCATGAACACGGTGAATTTAGTAATGGCCGAGAACGAAATAAATGCGGCTCAAGAAGGAGTTGCTGTGACTGGGAGTATTGCGGCTCAGGTTGGTTTGGAGGCAGTATTGGGGATGTTGGCTCAAGTCCTGGCTGGACAACCGATTGCGTCCCTTACCGGAAATATCCAACCTTCGGCGAACATGAACTGAAGGTGAATGTTACAGAAGAAGTTCAAGCGGTTGATAACTCATCGTACCTAAGGATAATGGAACATATGAAAAGATTGGGCACCAAGTTTTTCCTGGTGGTCCGAGCTCATCATAGCGGATGAATGGATGAGTTAGCTCCAAAGGAACTTCAATTTAATTTATTTTCCAGAAGAATTTAAGAAAGAAAATGCAAAGGACACACACATTTACGGTGGCATCATGTAATAAGCCGAAAATCGAATCAGAATTGTAGTTGGGAAACCTTCTACAATGAGTTCAAGATGAAATATTTTCTTGTGGAGGCATTATATAGGCTCAAGGAGGCCTTTATAAGTCTAATCCAAGGCTCGATGAACACAAGGGAATACAAGAATGAGTTAAACAATCTCAAGAAATACTTTGGACAAGAAACGGAAGAGGAAAGTATGCGTGTCTGTCGTATCATGCGTGGATTACAGATTGAACTTTGCAAGATTTTCTAAGTTTGAAATTACTCCTCCGTGTCTGATTTTGTGGAGAAGGTGGCCCAGTTAGAAGGTGAAATTAAGGGGGGGGGGGGGGGGGGGGGAACAATACGTATCAAGGAAGGAAAGTTGTTACAACCGATGCGCTAGCTCGGCCAGGAAGTGTATCCAAGCAAGGAAATAAGAAAGGGAACAATGATGACAGGGGTAAAGGAAAACACACTGCTTGTACAACCTGTGGGAAAAATCATCCGGGCGTATGTAAGGCAGCATCCAAAGAGTGTTATCAGTGTAGAAGTCTTGAGGAAAAGGCTCGGAAATGCCTAGTACCAGACACAATGGTAAAGAGCGAGGGATCCGAATGAGGAAGTGTTACCATTATAGAGAAAGCAGACATTTTAAGGTAAGTTTTCCGAAGTTGATGCAGCCTAGAGAGAAACGAGCAAATGATGGGTTGCTGCCACCGCCAAAGAGGCAAGCGGTGTCACCAAGGGTGTACACAATGGCTTCAGAGTCATCAGAGCCAAGTACATCTCAACCGATCACTAGTGAGTCATACCAATCACCTAAGTATTTCTTATCGTATTGCATATTGCATGCATACGTAGGGAGCATTATTATGGGCGGACTAACGACCCATGTGATGTTTGATTCCAGGATATCACACTGTTTTGTGCACTGATGGATGGTAAGGAATGACGGATTCCATAAGGAATCCGAAAACCATTATGCTCTAATCCGAACGACTAACGGGCAACTGAGGGAAGCCCTTGGATCGGTCTGAAACATTTATGTGTTAATCGAAGAGGTAAATATACCAATGGACCTTCTGATTTATCCCGTAAAGGATTATATGATGTAATTTTGAGAATGGATTGGCTCAGGATGTATAACGCCCACTTCCCGAATGATGGAAAAGTATTGGTTTATCTGGGAGTCCGACCCATCGTAGAAAGTTTGATTGTCTTGGTTATTCAGGAAGGACAGATGGTTAAGTAGGATTGTGAAGTGTACTTAGCTACGATCACTACAGCGGAAGTTTGGTCAAACCCAGAACTTAAGAACATTCCAATGGTGAATAAGTTCGAGGATGTGTTCCAGACATTGACCATTATACCACTAGCTTGATATGATCCATTTATGATTGAGTTATAACCGGGAACAACTCCAATCTCTAAGCCATATTACCATATGGCTCCAGCTGAAATGGCTTAGTTAAAGAAGCAGCTAAGTTAATTGTTGGATAAAGGATTCATATGACCGAGTACTTCACTGTGGGATGTACCAATGCTATTCGTGAAAAAGAAAGATGGGAGCTTCAGACTATGCATTGACTATTGCAGACTGAACATAGCCATAGTAAATAACAAGTATTCTCTTCCATGGATTGATGAGTTATTGGATCAACTTTGAGGCGTTACTTGGTTCTCCAAGAATGTTGGCTTCGTGTTACCATTAGATCCTGATTGCAGAATCGAACATTAGGAAGATAGTTTTCCAGACAAGGTTATAAACACTATGAGTTTGTGGTTATGCCTTTTGGGGCTAACTAATGCGCCAAAATCTTTCATGAAACTCATGAATGGAGTATTCCAGGAATTCTTGGATGAAAGAGCATCATATTCAGTTGGAAAATGTCTTGAGTAAGCTACGGGAACATAAGTTGTTTGCCAAGTTGAGCAAATGTAGCTTTTAGCAAAGGGAAGTTAGATTTTTGGGTCACGTAGTCACAGACCAGGGAGTGTATCTCGACCCAAAGAAGACCAAGGCCATTGCGGACTGGCTAAGACCCCTGACAACATCAAAGATCCGAAGTATCCTTGGCTTAGTTGGGTACTATAGTAGTTTTGTCAAAATCTTTCAAACATGGCACAACCAATAATTTCACTTAACGGGAAGGATGTCACGTATACATGGACCGTGGAATGTGAACAAAGTTTCAAGAAATTGAAGGAAGATGCTCACGAGTACTCCAATCTTAGCCTTGTCTGAACCAGATGAACTGTATGTGGTATACACATATGCATCGCAGATGTGTCTTGGGTGCGTCTTGATGCAAAGTGGGCAAGTAATTGCCTATGCTTCGAGGCAACTAAGGTAACATGAAGTAAGCTATCCCACCTACAACTTGGAAATGGCCGCAGTAGTATTCGCCTTGAAGATATCACGATCTTACCTTTACGGTGGGAAGATCCAAGTTTTCACGGACCATAAGAGTTTGAAGTATATTTCTTCACTCAACTAGAATCGAACCTAAGGTAGAGAAAATGCATGGAATTGGTTGCAGATTATGAGTGGGATATAACATACCATCTGAGTAAAGCCAATCTGGTTGGAAATGCTCTAAGTCGGAAGAGAGTTGCAGTAAAGGCTGAAAGGAGCATAGAGGAGTTGGTTAGTATGATCGGGACATTGAGTCTTGCAGCCTTGACAGTTGATGAAGAGCTGTTAGGCTTGAGATTTGTGGATCAAGCTAACTTATTAAGTCGTGCCTGGGTTGCTCAAGAAAATGATATGAACTTAACCATAGTTGCAAGGAACAACAAGACATAGTATCAGATTTTGGAAAATGGAACCATCTAAGTGAAAGACCGGGTGTGCGTCCTGAATGATCAGCTACTAAGGGAAAAATGTCTTAAGGAAGCGCATCAGTCTAGGTTCTCGATACATCCGAAAGCCACTAAGATGTACCATGAACTAAAGAGGTACTACCATTGGATGAGAATGAAACGAGATATGGCTAAGTGGGTAGCAGGACGTTTGACATGCCAATTGGTTAAGGCAGAACATTAGGTTCTGAGTGGTCTATTGATGAACCTACCAATCTTAGAGTGGAAGTGGGACATGATCATTATAGACTTCATCATGGGTTTACCTACCTTTGATAAGAATGATTCAATTTGAGTCATTAACAAATGCCACACATTTGATGGGAAATGTCTATGTCGAAGACAGACCATTTCGGATCATAGACCAGAAAATCAAGGCAGATTGCAACAAAAAGGTCAGAATTATCCAGGTGGAATGGGATTGTGATGGAACCAAGGAAGTGACGTGGGAACCATAAGTCTTAATGCGGGAGAAGTTTCCGAAGTGGTTCAAGAAGTATGAAGTTCATCTCTCTTAAGTTTTATATTCGAGGACAAATTTCTTCTAGGTAAGGGAGAATTGTAATACCCGCGTCCTGCAGACCATTCCGGGTGATTCCAAGCAAGTCCACGAATGTGTCGAACGGCAGGGAAGGGTTGATCCGAGTAAATAAGTGGTCGTTGAAATCCGAACGATTGAAAAAATTTACTAAACATCCAAGTAGCTCCGTAGGCACCCAGCTGCGCAGCAGGTTCGGGTAGAAGTCAGGTAGTTGTATAATTAAGTAGCTGCGTGATCAGGTTGAACTCGGATGAAACAGCTAACTGAGTGAGCTACTGCCTAGCAGGTCAAAAGTTGACAAAGCAGATGATGTTTTTACCTCCAAAGAAAACCCTTGAGGAAGTTATTCAATATCAAACGAGAAAAATCTTGGATTTATGTAGATTCAATATCGTATCTCCACCATCTATCCAAAAATTTTAGGGTGTTGAAATCTCTTTGCCTTGATTTGTTTATTTGCTTTTATCTATTTTTGGATGTTTGTATTGCGTTTCATATGGTTGTAAAACAATTATCTAATTTATTGGAAGTAGTTTAATGACAAAAGAAAATAGCATAGCCTAATTATAAAAAATTCATCGTTGGTGCGATTCAATAAGTAACTTCTAGACTAAAACAAAATGATAGTATTGTAACTTATAATACAATTCCAAGATGGCTTCACACACTTTCTCTTGTCCTAACTATAAGAAATCATTGTAATTCCACTCAATTCTATGTATTCTTGCTAATTTAAGTTAAACACAACCTGCTATGTGCTGCATATACCAGTCCAATAGGTAAAGGAAATTAAGTAACCAAAGCCAATGAAACAAAGTCAAATATGCGAAACAAAAAGACAATTGAAAAAAGAAGATATTGTTCTAACTTTAAATATATTATATAATATAATTTATACAAAAGAAAGAATTGGAAGAAGTAAGGAAAGTGGAAGAATGAATTATATTATTTCAAAATGTATACACACGTACTAAAATATTAAAATATTATAGGTATTTATCTATGTATAATAATTATTATAACATATATTTATAACACTCTCCATTAATTACCTACCATCAATTATATATTACGCACTACTGATATATCTCGTTTTACCGACTTATACCTTACTAATTCATATGTTTTCTTTAGTGGTTGTCGTGTTTTTAGAGTCTTTTCAGGTACAAAATGCACATGATACTTTGGATTCCACATGATGAGCAAGATTGAAGCTTAACTTTGGATTCTTCCACTACGAACTAAAGGATCGATCGATCAACACCAAGATCGATCGATCACAACTTTAGAAAGGGAAAACTACGCTCGCTCCATTGATCGACTTCTCATGCCTGACACGATCGACCTTCATCTATCTATATCGTGCGCACGATCCACTAAACAACCGAGCACTTAGAGATCGATCGAGCTATTTTAAGAAGAAGTTACGCACGATCCTTTGCACGATTTGGAAGCTTCACGATTGAATGAAGAAACGTTGATCGATCCAGCAGTTGAAGGATCGATCGATCAATGACCCTGTGAAGCAAAAACCAGTTTTCCTTATTTTTGTACCAGTTTGGTTTACTTTAGAAAATTAGGTAAAAAACACGTTTTTAAGAGTTTTTGAACACGGGAGAAAAAGTAGCAGAATGTGGTTGTAACCTAGAGAAGAAGAATCGGGATCTCTACACCATCGGAGAAGAATTCCTAACCCTCTATTCTATCTGTTTTGAGTTTTGAATGAATTCCTTTACAATTCCTTGCTTGTTCTCTATCTCCATGTCTGAGTAGTTCATAGTCAAGTTTAGGGTATTGTAAGGGACATAAGGGACATGGGTTTTAGGTATGAATCTCAGCCTAAAAACGTGGTTAATGCCTAGATTAGAGTAGCTAACTAATCTATGATCTTAGGTTACTTATTATCCCAGAAGTTTAATAAGAATCATAACTTTTATAGGTGAGCAACTCCTTCACTACCAACGAGAGTTTATGCTAGGTTGGGTTGTGGACACTTAGAAACTGTTAATACTGCATGGTTAAAACTCTAGAACCAACGAGAGTTAGGATCTCTAGGATCTAAGCATAGTGATTATCGCGGCGAGAGTAGGTCAGTCAATTGTTATTTCCTAGTTGAGAACGGGATTGAACTTGCCTGAATAGATTCCTCATCCTAATCTTGATTTCCCTATGAATTCCCTAAGCTTGATGTTTACTAAATATTGTTTACATTAAATTTCTTAGTTATAAACGATTCCAATCGAAATACCCATCGACTTACCTCTAGTTAAATAATTCAATCGTTAGTGTCATAATTGGTCTTCATGGATTCGATCCCTAAATACTATTATGTTTGCTGTGCACTTGCAGTAGGATATAGGGTTAAAACTCGTAGTATCAAGTTTTTGGCGCCATTGCCGAGGACTAATAACATTACCTTTCGATTATTTATTGAGTTAGAGACTAAGACACCTTCGTTTACCTTTTATTTTTATTTCTTTGTTTTATTTTTCAGGTTTGATCTTATAATGGCTGACGGAGAGGAAAACATAGCTGATTCCACGAGCCAGGAAGTTACATTAGAACAGTTAAGGCGAGAGATTGAAGAGCTGAAACGGGAAAGAGATGCTAGAATTGAACAGATGCAAAGAAGGGCCATCGATGAAATAGAAATGCTTCACAACTACCATCAATGTCGATCTGCAATTTCTGTTAGTATACCAGAGGGTTGCATTGATCATGAGTTGAGTCCTCCTTTAATAGCATTGGATAGACAATTTACCTTTCACGGTTTCCCTGTTGAAAACCCTATAAATCATCTCGAAAACTTTGACGAAATTTGCAGTACAACAACACCTAGAGGAATCCCTGAGGACTATGCTAAGTGCAAACTTTTCAAGTTTTCTTTGGAAGGAACGGGACCAAATGGCTTCAGTATTTACCAGCAAGGTCGTTAACTTCATGGGAACAAGTTAGAAACAAGTTTCTGGATCACTTCTTTACCAAAGAAAAGACTTCTAAGTTGAAGAACCAGATTTCAAACTTCCATCAGAGAGATGATGAGTCTTTTGGAGAAGCATGGGACAGGTTGAAAGGATATATAATGGATTGTCCGCACCATGGTTGCAGCGATGAACAAGTTCTGAACTCCTTCTATAGCGGATTGAGTTGGAGTTTTAAGAAGCTACTTAACGCTTCGAGCAAGGGAGATTTCACTACAAACACGAGTGCGAGCACCTTTTGACTGATTGAGAATTTGGCTATGAGTACAGGAGATTTACGTGATCACGAAGAATATCCATCTGAGGTGGATAAAATCAAAGGGATAGGTGAGAAGTTGGATAAGTTCATAGCTTCAAGTGAGTTTAAGAGGAAGTCTGTTAAGCTTTATCTATCACAGAAGAAATCTAATCTTCAGGACCATCAATCGGAAGTACTTTACTCCGAGCAAAAGACTACAACAAGTCCTACTCCTTCATCTAATGACGAGATTAAAGCTTAATTGGAGCAGGTCATTCAGGGACAATCTAAGACTACCTCTGAAATCAATAATCAGATGGGAGTGATGTACTCATAGTTGAGTTCCAGGATTGATTATGTTATATCTAAGGTGGAAAACACAACCTCCCTTCAGGGTTCGAATGATGATCATCAAGCTTGTGATGCTGTTATGTTGAGAAGTGGTAGGGAACTTGAAGCAAACTTCCAAAAACCGAGACAAGAGAGAGTGGTGGTCGATGTCGAAGATGATAGGGCTGAAGAGATTTATGAGGAAACATCCACACCTACGCCAATACCAGAGCAGTTTCTAGCACCTGAGAAAGAACCATCACCAGCATCTATACCTCATAAGCAATCAGCAGCACCTGAGAGATCATATGTACCAGTACCACCATACCCCATCCCACCGAAGAAGTCTAAAAAGGACTTGGAGAACGCTAAGTGTAAAGAGTTATTATCATATTTGTCTATTCGGTTCATTATGTTGATTCCTTGCAGATGATACCTTGACTTAAGAGCTATGTCAAAATCCTAGTGACGAACAAGTTCATAGGGGAAGATAGAGTGATGACGATCACGCAAGATTGCAGTTCTAGACTTCAAAATTGGTTCCCTAAGAAAGAAGAAGATCCTGGACGATTTGTACTTTCAGTTCGGATAGGTTATGTGACCTTTGAGCGTTCGTTGTGTGATCTAGGCTCTAGTGTAAACCTAATGCCATATTCTGTAGCATTAAGGTTAGGATTCTCGAACTTCAAGCAAACCAAGATCTCTCTTATCTTTGCAGACCGTTCAGTGAAATTTCCAGTGGGTATTCTCGAGGATCTTGATGTTGAAGTTGGGAATACATTAGTACCAACAAATTTTGTAGTGCTGAAACTAGATGAAGAACCTAAGGATCCTCTCATCTTAGTTCGACCTTTTCTCAGAACAGTAGGTGCTATGATTGATGTCAGGAATGGAACAATCGATCTACAGCTAGGGGATATGAAGATGAGATTTGAGATGGACAAGATGCTGAAGAAACCGATGTTGAATGACATGACTTTTTCTATTGATACTTTTGAAGAAATTGCAGAAGAATCCTTGGCGCTTACAAGGATAGAATCTGAATGTGGGTTTGCAAACGACAAAGCAACAAGTTATACCGGAATGATGGATACATGTAAGTAGATCGAGGAGATGATAACCTATGCAGTTTTAGACCCTCCAAAACCGTCCATGCCTTCAGCTTTGATCGACCCTTGGAGTGAGTTAAAAGCCCCCATAGTGGAGCTTAAGACTCTCCCAGCAGGGCTAAGATATGTGTTTCTCGGTCCTAATTATACCTATCATGTAATCGTAAATGCTAAGTTGAATGGTTCTGAAACGAAAACGCTTATTAGAGAACTTTGAAAGTATCGTATGGCTATAGCTTATTCATTAGATGATATCCTTGGTATTTCACCTGAGTTATGCATGCATAGAATACATATGATCGATGAGTCTAAGATTTCTATAGAGAACCAAAGGAGGTTGAATCTGAATCTAAAAGAAGTTGTCAAGAAAGAGATAATGAAACTGTTAAAAGTAGGGATCATATATCCTATATCTGATAGTAATTGGGTTAGCCATGTCCATGTTGTACCTAAGAAATAAGGCATTACCGTGGTCAAGAACGAGAATAATGAATTCATACCAACTAGAACGGTCACAGGTCATAGGATGTGTATTGATTTCGGAACTTTAAATTTCTCTACTAAGAAGGATCACTTCCTTACGCCCTTCATGGATCAAATGCTTGAGAGATTGGCTAACCATTCTTACTATCGCTTTTTAGATGGTTATTCAGGTTTCTTTCAGATTCCCATTTATCTCGACAATCAGAAAAAGACAACTTTCACATGTCCCTATGATACATTTGCATATCGCAGAATGCCATTTGGGTTATGCAATGCTCCAACTACTTTTCAAAGATGCATGATGTCGATTTTCACTGATATGATTGAGGATATTATGGAAGTTTTTATGGATGACTTTTCTCTATATGGTTCTTCTTTCTCTGGTTGTCTTTCTAATCTTTGCAAGGTTCTCCAACGTTGTCAAGACAAGCATCTAGTGCTCAATTGGGAGAAATGTCATTTTATGGTCATATAGGGGATTGTACTCGGTCACAAGATATCAGGACAAGGAATCGAGGTTAACAAGGCGAAGATCAAAGTAATGACAAGCTTAAAATCGCCAACTACGGTCTAGGAAATCAGAAGTTTTCTCGGTCATACCGGTTTCTACAGGAGATTTATTAAGGATTTCTCGAAGATAGCCAGACCACTCACTCAATTGCTATGCAAGGATGTCAAGTTTGAGTTTACCAAAGAGTGTGAGGAAGCCTTTCTGACCTTGAAATGAGTTTTAGTTACTGCACCAATAGTCCAGCCACCAGATTGGGAATTATCTTTTGAGATTATGTGTGATGCGAGTGACTATGCAGTTGGAGTTGTTTTGAGCCAGAGAAAAGATAAGAAGTTGTATATAATCTACTATGCTAGACGAACACTTGATGATGCCCAACGGACGTATGAAACTACAGAAAAAGAACTTTTCGTTATCGTTTTTTCCTTTGAGAAGTTCAGATATTATCTCGTTGGTTCTAAGGTTATTGTACACACTGATCATGCTGCTCTCAAGTATCTCCTCTCCAAGAAAGATGCTAAGCCTAGGCTGCTTCGTCGGGTGTTGTTACTGCAAGAGTTTGATCTTGAGATCAAGGACAAACGAGGTGTAGATAATGGAGTTGTAGACCACCTTTCGAGACTGCGAATTGACGTTTCCGTTCCCCTTGATGACAGCTTACGGGAAGAGCAAGTTTATCGTATACAATATGCTCCCAAAGCTCGTTAGTTACCTACTGATCCTCCTCGTGTTCCAGGCACTCCGTGGTTTGCCGATTATGCCAACTATCTCGCTGCAGATATTAACCCTCCTAATTTTCATGGTTATAGGAAGAAGAAGTTTCTAAGGGATGTCAGAAGATACTACTATGATGCTCCATACCTATACAAACAATGCCCTGATGGCATTTTCAGAAGATGTGTTTCTGAGAACGAGATTCCCGGTATATTGTTCCATTGTCATCATTCTTCATATGCAGGTCACTTTGCTACCTTCAAGACTGTCGCGAAAGTTCTTCAATCGGGTTTCTGGTGGCCTACGATGTTTCGTGACACATACTCATTTGTTTCGTCATGTGACTCTTGTCACCAACAAGGTAACATAAGTAGAAGAAATGAGATGCCACATAATTTCATTCTCGAGGTTGAGGTGTTTGATGTCTAGGGAATCGATTTTATGGGACATTTCCTTATCTCTTTTGGGAACCAATACATACTTATTGATGTAGATTATGTATCTAAGTGGGTTGAAGCAATAACTAGTCCGAGCAATGACGCCAAAGTGGTTTTTAAGATGTTCAAGCATATCATATTTCCTAGGTTTGGTATTCCGAGGATTGTGATCAGTGATGGTGGTTCTCATTTCATTAACCAAACGTTCAACAGTCTGCTGAAGAAGTACGGAGTTCACCACAAGGTAGCTATGCCATATCACCCTCAAACAAGTGGTCAGGTTGAAGTTTCTAATCGAGAGATCAAGAGCATTCTGCATAAAACAATTTGTACAACAAGGAAAGATTGGTCGACTAAGTTGGATGATGCTCTTTGGGCCTACAGAACCGCTTTCAAGACACCATTAGGAACAACTCCGTTCCATCTGCGGTATGGTAAATCCTGTCACCTTCCAGTCGAGCTCGAATACAAGACTAATTGGGCTATCAAGCATCTCAACTATGACATCAAATGTGCCTCGGAAAGACGGTCATTGCAGATACATGAACTTGAAGAGATCAGACACTTGGCTTATGACAACTCGAGAATTTACAAAGAACGAACAAAGGCTGCACATGATAAACGTATCCTTAACAGGAATTTTGCTCCTAATGATAAAATTTTTTTGTTTAACTCTCGTTTAAAACTCTTTCCTTGAAAGCTTAGGTCAAGGTGGTCCGGTCCTTTCACCATCAAGGAAGTCAGACCTTATGGAGCTGTGGTTCTGCTCAACGAAAAGGGAGAAGAATTTGTAGTTAATGGACAGCGCCTTAAACCATATTTTGGTGCCCCCGAAAAAGTCAATGAAAATTTCATCTCTTTGACTGATATAACTCCCTCATAGCATCTCCCTTAGTCAAGCTATTGACTTTAAACGAGCATTGAGTGGGAAACAACCCACCAATAGGTTAGCTTTTGCTTTGTTTTTTGGTGGTTTTAAGTCAAAGTTGTCTTTTGTTTCCAGGAAATGCATACGAGAGCACTGCCTGATCGATCCACAAGGCGATCGATCGTGCGACAGAGAATGGGAAAAGCCGCACGATACGCCGATCGACTAAGGCTTTCAGCTCGATCGATCTGCAACCTTGATGTGTTAACCCTCGATCGTCCGATCGACCATGACATTCTGCTCGATCGATCAACACCTGTCATCGGTTTGCGCATGATCTGTTGACCGATTTTCTCTCGTTCCATCCCTCGATCTCCATGGATCGATCGATCTTGGTGTGCTCGACCGATTGATATCTCCAGGTGCGTTTTTCTAAACCCAAAGGCACTTTCAATCATTTCTTTTGACAAATTTCATTCTTCCTCTCACTAATATTTACACCAGGACGGCGTGATGTAAGTCTGGGGGAGAACCGTTTGTTTGCTAATGAAGTTTCTTTTTTTTGTTTTTTTTTGAATCAAACATGATTTTAGATAAGCTTTTATCGGTTTAGGAACAATGATTTCTGGGGAATGGTACATAAAGGATTTAAGCTACCATTTTTCTGATTTCTGATGAGTATTGTTGACTATTAGAAAACCCAGAGACTCATCAGCTGTTCGTTTTAAAACCACTTCCTCTTGATTGTTTTGAAAATCCGGTATCAACTTCAAACTTAACCAGATTTAATTTCTTGTCTAGAGAATTGGTATACATCAGATCAGATTATCAGTCTAAGTTTGAGAACCTTTCCCAAAGTTTATTTTCCTTTTCTCAAAGTTTTGTGCACTGTAAGTTTCAACAATCGAAGTAAGCCTAGGGTAAAAGTTTCTTAGTGACGCTGCTTGTTTTTAAGGTGAACTGGACGGTTCCGAGGATACATCCAAGGACGTAATCCTTTTCACCTCACTAACTTGCTTACCGAGAGAAACTCCAATGAAGCTACTCGTATTATACACCTTTGAAATTGCAAGAGGAAAAATTGCCGAAAAAAATACAATGATACCCTAGAAAAGTAGGGAGAAATCAGTTTGAAATGAAAGGAATAAGAGGAAAGGAACCACAATATGGAGGGTACTTAGCATTGAGAATGAGTCCATGTGTCTTTTGATTGATATTCTCTGTATAAGGCCGCACTTAGACTCATAAAAGGTTGGTGTCGTGATCTAGAACTTTTGGGTCGGATTTTGGAGTTCGGATGGACTAGTTGTTAAGTCTGGGGGAAGTATAAGGTGATCTCTCTCTCATCGAATGAATTGAGTATTTTTTGCTTAGGTTCTAATGTTTTACAATTCCTATGAAGAATGAGTTCTTGAGTATGTACCTTTCTTTTAGATTCTAGTGTATTTGCTTGAGGACAAGCAAAAAGCCAAGTCTGAGGGAATTGATATACCTCGTTTATACTGACTTATAGCTTACTAATTCATATGTTTTCATTATTCTTTGTCGCGTTTTTAGAGTCTTTTCAGGTACAAAACGCACAGGATACTTTGGATTCCACATGCTGAGCAAGATTGGAGGTTAACTTTGGATTCTTCCATTACGAACTAAAGGATTGATCGATCAACACCAAGATCGATCGATCCCAACTTTAGAAAGGGAAAACTACGCTCGATCCATTGATCGACTTCTCATGCCTGACACGATAAACCTTCATCCATCTATATTGTGCGCACGATCCACTGCATGACCGAGCACTCAGAGATCAATCGAGCTATTTAAGAAGAAGTTACGCACGATCCTTTGCACGATTTGGAAGCTTCATGATCGAATGAAGAAACGTTGATTGATCGAGCAATTGAAGGATCGATCGATTAATGACCATGCGAAGCAAAAACCAGTTTTCCTTATTTTTGTACCAGTTCGGTTTACTTTAGAAAATTAGGTTAAAAACACGTTTGTAAGAGTTTTTGAACACAGGGGAAAAAGTAGCAGACTTTGGTTGTAACCTAGAGGAGAAGAATTGGGATCTCTACACCATTGGAGAAGAATTCATGACCCTCTATTCTATCTATTTTGAGTTTTGAATGAATTCCTTTACAATTCTTTGCTTGTAAAGGAATTCATTGTCAAGTTTAGGGTATTCTAAGGGACATAAGGGTGATGAACAAATAGGTTTTAGGTATGGAATCTCAGCCTAGAAACATGGTTAATGCCTAGATTAGAGTAGCTAACAAATCTATGATCTTAGGTTACTTATTATCCCAGAAGTTTAATAAGAATCAGAACCTTTCTAGGTGAGTAACTCCTTCACTACCAGCGAGAGTTGATGCTAGGTTGGGTTGTGAACACTTAGGAACTGTTAATACTGCATGGTTAGAACTCTAGAACTAACGAGAGTTAGGATCTCTAGGATCTAAGCATAGTGATTATCGTTGCGAGAGTATGTCAATCAATTGTTATTTCTTAGTCGAGAACGGGATTGAATTTGCATGAATAGATTCCTCATCCTAATCTTGATTTCCCTATGAATTCCCTAAGCTTGATGTTTTCTTAATATTGTTTACATTGAATTTCTTAGTTATAACCGATTCCAATCGAAATACCCATCGACTTAGCTCTAGTTAAATAATTCAATCGTTAGTGTGATAATTGGTCTTCGTGGATTTGATCCCTAAATACTATTATGTTTGATGTGCACTTGCAGTAGGATATAGGGTTAAAACTCGTAGTATCAACTACCTCATCAAAAACCTTGTCATGGAAAAACTCAGTGGAATAAAAACCATGACGAGGGAAAAAGAGTACAGTGATATAATCTCTCCCTGAAAAGATGGATATCATAAGTTTCGTAATTGACGCATTCTGATACTGTGAACATGTTTTCTGAATGTTGTAGTAGGAAGCGCTTTCGTGAACAGATATGTTGCATTGTCTGCTGATCGTATATATTGAATATCCACTTCTTGATTCTTCTCAAGTTCTCGTGTGTAAGAGAAAAGTCTTGGGGGAATATGTTTTTTTCGTCGCTCTTAATATAACCTTCTTTGATTTGAGCGACGCAATCAGCATTGTCTTCAAATAATTTTGTTGGCCCTTTATCTATGATCATCCCACTTGATTCTTGTATGTATTGAGTCATGGACCTGAGCCACACGCATTCTCTACATGCTTTGTGAAGTGTAATTGTTTCTGCATGATTTGAGGAGGTAGCAACCATAGTCTTTTTTGGGAACGCCAAGAAATTGCAGTGCCTCCAATTGTGAAAACATATCCGGTTTGCGATCGGGCTTTACGTGGGTCTGATAAATAGCCTGCATCAGCAAAACCAACTAGATTTACACTAGGATTTTTATTATAAAATAATCATAAATCAGTTATTCCCTAAAGATAACGGAATATATGTTTTATTCCATTCCATTGACTGCGCGTAGGTGATGAACTATATCTTGCTAGTAGATTTGTAGCAAATGTTATATCTGGTCTAATGCAATTTGCAAGATACATGAGCCCACCAATAACGCTCATATAAGGCACTTCATGACCTAATACCTCTTATCTTCACAAGGTCGGAATGGGTCTTTATCGATATGCAATGATCTACTATCCATTGGAGTACTCAAAGGAGTCGCTTTATCCATATCAAAGCGTTTTAAGATTCTTTTTGTATAATTCGATTGATGTACAAAAATTTTATTCCGAAGATACTTGATCTGGAGTCCAAGAAATTTTTTTTTCTATCCGAGATCTTTCATTTTAAATTCTTTCTTCATATGAGTTCTTGTC